>VZTF01003348.1:2107636-2225538 GCA_013397755.1 Cnemophilus loriae
TTATTATTATTAATTGTTGTTATTTTACTTTAGTTTTTATCTCTCTTCTTATTTCTACAACACCTCTGTAAATCTAGAGTAATCTGCTAGGGGAAAGCAACAAGAAAAAAGAATCTAATTTTACACTGGATATGTTTCTTCTGCAGTAAGCATCATTGCAGTTAATTGCAAGCACTAAATGGAACACAAGACTGAGTCTGTTTTGCAATTTTGACTATTGCATTAGCATTTATATTTGATTCAATGTAAATAATTTTTCATTTTGAATATATGTTCCTCACTTTTTATCCACATGCGTATTGCCAGTGAATCAAGACGTGAACTAAGTGGCAAGGGTAAACTGCAATAGCTCAAGAGGTTATAGCCTACTGTCATCTCTGAGAGAAGGCTGGGTAGCTTGTTCACATAATGAGATTTTGTTTCATTCAAGTTCAGAAAATCCTAGCCTACCTGGTTAATTTTTTTATTGGGAAAATTCAAATTTGAGTCTACACTTCAAAGAAAACAAGCTGAGTACTGAAATCTCACTCCACCAGGAGCACACAATCCCTGGTTATCGCCTGAGGTACTGAGTCTTCTACCTCATCTTTCTGTGAAAGCCATCTCACCATTTGAAAGCAATCAATCTTTGGAGCAGAGACAGAAGTAATTAGTGGCTCTTATGAACAGAATTTTGTCTTCCTCATGTCCAGCTACATCCCTTTGCTTCAGAGCTTTGACCTCTCTGGTGTTATATATGAGCAGTCTCCCTGGACACATATACAGAGAAAATTAAACCTCAGGACTCTTGAATAGTGAGGGTAGATATAGTAACTCGCAGTAGCTGTACTAAGGAGAGGCTGTCAGTCTTCCAATGTGTATTTATAATGCTGACAGTGGTGGTGTGTGCGACCTTTCTCATGTCAAGACAGCATAAATGACCCATGGAAGAAATATATACTTTCATAGTCATTTGCAGATGGGTCTTACCCAAAACTCAGAATCTGACTTCCTCTGATGTTTTCAATATGGAGAATCTGACTTTAGATCCTTATTTTGCTCAGTGGTTTACAAACATTGCTGATTTTAACTTTTGGGATTTGGTTCTGAATATTTTTTTTTAACTGTAAAGCCATCATTTCTCCCTTCAGTACATATCAGTTCTTAACTAAGCCTGCAGCTCTAAGTTAAATGCAACAATGCCTTACATGTAGAAGTTATCTTTGATTTTAAAGAATACTAGATGAGGATGGCAAACAAGTTCCCATTTCTCTCAGGTGCTGCTGAATCTAGATATCCTTGGTAATAGCTATGTCTAATTATGTGTTACTGCCTAATCCAACAAGCTGCCCTCATAAGTGCTTCTGGCAGTAGCTTTGTTATTAATTTATATGTTAATTTTCCAGTGATGTTGAAAATTGTAGCCAAAATTTCTTACAATACATTTCCTTGAGCAATCTTCTAATTTTAGATACCATGACTTCATTAAATTTGCAGTTTACGGTAATCCTATGTAAGGCTTTATCCAAACCCATGAAAGTCAATGAATACCTTAATTTTAGCATATAAAAGGACACACACACATCTTCATACAAGAATTTTGGTGTTGGTACTGCGAAATAAATGTGACAGGAAGTTTTTGCAAGTGTTAGTACTTTACCTTCAGTGACATTTGTCCCAAATTTGAGATTCCTAACCTTTTTTTAAACTGATTTCTGATGTCTCAAAGTCATTTATAAAAATATTTAATAAGAGCTAAATAGAAAAAAATAAAATAATTTCTTGAAGTCCAATACTGCCACTCTTACTATTCAATTCAATATTGAAGTTTATATTTTGAAGTTTTATCTGTAATTCAACATAGCATTTGAACTTTGACCTTTTTTCTTAATTAAAATCTAAGGGTTCATATGGGAGTTTAGAAAGAAAACAAAAGGCAGGCAAGAAAATATAAACACATTAATTATGATGATTATGTCAAATATAAATGTTGGGGCTGAGTAGAAAACTCCAGTATTAATTTAGACAGACTTAAGATTACTTTCTACTTCTTATGGAATAATAAGCACTGATTAATTTTGTGGTGTCAGGTATTTTCTACAGGAGGTTCATTGCTATTATAGGGCCAAGTACCAATAGATCTTTCTCCTTCCACACTAAATCTAGATGCGCTTAGCACAGCATTTTCATGATTTCACTTAAAATGTCAATTCTCTATGTCAGCTGTCAGCATTTTACTATGAAGGCTTATAATTATGAGTAATTTTTAGACCCATTTAAATTTAGGGTTAAATATAGTGTATGGAATTTAATGACTAACATTTTATTGTGAAATTTCAAAACATCTCTCTAGCCATGGTATTTAAAAGCCCATACAGTGATATCAGTGGGAACAAAAAAATCTCTAAATGTCAACTACAAGTATCTATTTCTGAGCACGTGTATAATAGTGCCATAATATTTTTCCTGAGAAATTATGCAGACTTTTTAATACTTATATACAATACAAACATTATTTCAACATGGCATCAGAAAACACAGTATGGGAATCTAACTTTTAGCTGGAAGCTCTGGCTTTTGAGTCCAGAGGTCCTTCTTTCAACCAATGCAGAAGTCAGCCACAAACACTTTGAGGAAATGTGAGGGTGAACCAGCTATCCACCTGAGCCTGCAAAATATCCGAAAATCTCCCCTGGAAAAAAATATATAAAGAAATAATTCTCATATTCAGATTCAACCCAGTGGAAGGTTAGCAGTCTAGGAAGCTTAAAAAATATTTGTGCTTCATTTCCTCTGACAGGAAAACGCCTTTGACGAACATGCTAAAAGGTGCCTTTGTGTTATATCCTGACCACAGCATGGCCTGCCCCACAGACACCCAGAGCTCTTCTGCTCTGCCTCCTAGTCCAGCTTTCAGCACACCTAACTCTCTGCAGGAAGAGAAGAGATTAAAGCTTTCATCCTAAATTCTGAGGAGGTCTCTTTTATATTTGAAAGCGTGTGACACTTTGGAATTTAATATGTTGAGGCTGTCTCCATCATTTATCTGCCTGTCATATTTGAGGCTTCAGTATTTTCCTTTTTTTCTTAAGTGCCATTTTTTTTACCTATATTTGATTGTAAGAAAGTATTTAGTAATAAAGTGCATAGACAACCATGGATCAATGTCTCTGGGCAAAAGCTCGTTATATTAAATATTAGGAGCTGTGCAGAAGAGACAGTTAATAACCAATATCTTGCATATGATCATGACAAAACAGATGTCTGAAAGAAAAATACTATACCAAAAGTGGTCATAGAAAAAGAGCCATTTATCTATAAATGAAGTAGCATCTTTTTTCATGTGGCGCCTTCTCCTATCACTCAGCACAGCCTGCTCAGTATTGACATCAGGGTTCCACAAGGAACTAGTATCTGCTGTTAAAGCTGTAGTTACAGAACTCCCTTCCCATCTCCACAGAGCCTCCTGCTATAGATTTCTGGTGGCACGTGAGAAAAGGAGAGGAAAGAGTAACGTCTGAAAAAAAAAGGAGTGGTGGGAAATGGCTTAGCATAAAACCGAAACCTTAAAAACTCCTCCTACAGTGGCTCCACAAAACAGTGTTTGAAGGTTGAATCAAACCAGGACCAGAACATCAGAAAGAAACACCATTTCAGCCTGGGCTGAGCAATGGTTAATAAGACACCACTTTAGACATAGCTATTTGCATTTTATATGCTTTGTACTCACCTCTTGTCTGCTGGCTCACCAGGAGAGAAGCCCTGTACTTACATAAAAGAATAAATACGAAATAAGCCTAATATCATGGCTTTCAAAATCACCTTCATCATTGTATTTTCTAGTAAGAAGTGAGTAGTGAACGAGCTCTGAAATAGTTTAGCTTGCTGCTTGTTTCCTATGAAGTATTCACCAGTCTCTGTCTCTGCATTGCTACAAAAGTTGTTGGGCTGGCTGGCAGCAAGAAAGCTGACAAAGTGACGGGAATCCTCTCTGCTGTTTACCCTGAGGATGTGCTCAGAGGAAAATAAAAATGAGGGCTTTGACCTTACTGTTTGACTTGTTCTGAGCAGGTTGCAATTACAGGCCACCTATCATAGTTTCATACTCAAAAATACGGAGCACAAGTGCAAATGCAGTTAATGAGAACTTAGAAGCAGATGCTGTCTTTTCCCAGTTAATACAGTGATAGAGGTAACACTAAGAGATCCTTTTTTCATGCTAGGGCTACATAGCATATTCTTTATGAATTTGTGTTTGTGTTGGAGGCATCTATACCAGGGAAACTGAAGTATTACAAAGGTTGATTTGCAATAAGAAAGAGGCATCTTGCCTCTCAGGTGATGGCTGCAAAAAGTAGTTTCTGATTCAGAATATGGTGGCTTATGTTGCACCAACTTTTCACCCTAGCCCTTATTACAGGAATAGAGGAATCTTTCTCAGGTGTGAGTGTCTAGGATGTTACCATTTCCTAATAGATTAAGTCAAGCTTGAGATTCTGTACTAATAATAAGGATCGGGCTGTGAAGTATCTGGATTGAGAGGGGTCAGAACTAGATGATCTTTAGGGTGCCTTTCAACCCAAATCATGCTATGATTCTATGATTCTACATCCTGGTGCACTAACATATCCAAACTAAAATATGTTCAGCTTTTACCAAAGCATTTAAGATATTTTTTCTATTCAAAAAAGGAAAATAGATTTCCAAAATAAAGGACAAACGGCTTCAACAGCAATTTTTTTTCTCAAAACTGTTATTCAGGAATGCAGACTCATGATAGAGCATTTTCTTTCTCAATTGGCCTTTAAGATATGAATTAAGATAATCCATGTCTGGCTTGAGACAGATATTCTAGGGCTTCTACTAAATCGGTTTTCCTAATGCATTTGAGGGTTTTTGTTAGAGGCCTTTTCCTTTTTATTGGGGAAAAAATATTAAAAATTTATTTTAAAAGTAATAAAGTAATGAAGTCCTCAAATTGCAGGAAATGGCAACAGCTAAATGATCCATGCAATTTTGATATTTTCTATACTCCACATGGCAATCTCTAATTACATGTTGTTATTTCCACAGGCCATAATGCCTCTGTGAGGGAACTGAACAAATGGAGACAAATCGACAAATTGCATAACTACAGAATTCTGAATATTTGTAATAAATTTTGAAAAACAAGGTCTAAGTGTCATTATCAATATAAGGAAACTATAGAATTAGAGACAAGGCAGTTTCAGAAAGCTCCCTTGTGGAGAGCACGTGTAACATATTTGATCTTTACATGTAATCCTTTCTCAAATGAGAGCACATTCTGCAACTGTTGAGAGCAGAATTAGTGTTTACACAAACAGAAAGATACTTACATAAGAATAGATCAGCAACAGAGCAAAAATACATACAAGCAAAATCCAGTTATACTGGGGTCATGGGTACAGTGGACAGGTAGTGGGCGGAAGGAAGGAAGGAAGGANTTCCTGAGCTCCAACACATAATAATCTTTGCCTATTTTCTACACTGCAGAAATGATCAGTCCAATTTTCCTCCCTTTATGAATAAATTTGTGTGAGTAATAAATGTGCAACCAATTTATCTACTTCAGTATGTTCTACAAAATACAACCCTGTAAAAATCATACCAAGTTAATCAATAGAAGTGTATTTGTTACATTTTTGCATATGAAAAAAATTAGCTAACTGGAATCTTCCTGCATATCTCAGGTCCTCAATGACAACTTTTCAGCGTATAGTTGGATTGCAAGAAAAAAATGTAAAGCAGATGAAGGAACACTGCTATCATGGTCCACTTTAGAAGGAGCTCTACTTCCTGAAGAGTGAATAAACTGTAAGTGGCAAATACAATCCTCAGTGTGCTATTGCTGAGAAAGAAGCACCAAGGTATGCTACTGTAGATGTCAGAAAGACAGGAAAAATGCCCCAGAAATGTAACCCACACATGCTTTCTCAAAAAATAATTCTAGAGAAGAAACTACCTTCTGCACATCAGGTATGAACTGTAAGCATCAGTCCAAGCATGTTGCAGGTCTGTTATTTCACCACAAACTCGGATGCAGGAAGGAACTCCCTGGTGCTCCCAGCACCTGCTGAAGATGCTTTATTCACTGTGCACAGCACAAGGCTGCAGAAGGTGTTCAGTTTTGGCTGGCTCCCTCTCCAGAGCATGCAGGATTCAGCATCTGTGGGTGCAGTGGGACTTGCTCGCCGTGGCACAGGCTGTGCCTGTCTGCATGTAGTGTGTGGGCACTCCTGCTGCAAGTGCCAGGCACTCGGGCAGAAAAATGTGCGGACGGGAGGCAGAGGCCAGATGGGCTCATACTCTGGAGATTGCTGTTCCAGAGCCATGTACACACACCTCTGGCAGACCCTACCTTATGCATGCGATCACTATGTCACACCACTCATATATTTCCTTTTATTTCTGTCTTCCCATCAACAAGACTTTGACCTACTTTCTTCATTTCTCCATCTCTCCACTGAAATTTCTTTCACAATCACCTTCCTCTTTCTGATATTTCCCTTTCTTAATATATAAATACAATATAGATGTTCTCAAATAAAGCCTCAAAACACCTAAGAAAGCAAAACCTATTGTCATTATTTTATGTTTCCAATTAATTCAAAGGACAAATTTATTGGAAATCAATGTGTTATATTGGAAACAAATCATGCAAGCAACATGGCAAGCTAGGGAAAACAGCCCTCTTGGTAATTGAAAAGCTAACTGAGCGGGTTGCACTGTAATTGATCACGTAGGTGGCTTAAAGAATAGATTCATTCTATTTTGCTGTCTGTAGCCTTTTTTGTTCCGAGTCTGGAGGCCACAGAAAATATTGTGCATGCATTGTTAAATATATTTACAACTTTCATTAACAACATATTATAAAAAAATAAAGTTCTATTTTCAAAGATTATGCAGAGTTTATTTCTATTCTCCTTCTTCAGGCTCTTTTTCTTTATGCAGTAGTTCATATGCAATGCATGTAACTTTATTACTATGGCCAGTCTGATCTCCCCTTACATGGCCTGGAAAAACTTAGGTCTACTTAGCAAATGTAAATAAAAATAAACCTGCAAAATAGAAATTGCTGCGGTACACCTTTCTGGCCATGGACAGGAAGATTTCTGTTTTCTGTAACCTTCTCTATTCATTCTGGGCAGATTTTCATTCTCCTCTGCAGTAATGCTTGAGTGGATTGCAGCCTTGTTCCTCAGTCTGACCAATGTTCTCCTACAATCCCTTCTTGCTTTGAAACATCATCCATGGGTCATCCGTCATGCCAGATAGGAGGATTAGTATTTCTTTAATCCTATTAACTTAAATATCAATAGGTTATTTTCACAGAGGCATCTTTTGCTAAATCCTTTCCCGTGTGATGTTTGAAGTTATTCCTTGGCTGTTTGCTTACCGTGTTGCCTGATGGGTGGACAACCTCCTCAGAAGTAGGAGAAGACTGATCAGACACTTTCAGCTTGATTTGGAGCAGTCACAGGAAACTAAATCTCTGACCTTCCAGAAAGGTACTGTCTGCATCCAACTGCAGAATCCAGTCTCTCTTAAATAAGCCATTCAGCTTTTGAGAACTCCTAATCAAATAGAGGTGCATTGGCAGAACTGAGACCAGCCTTTGGTCAGCTTAGCGAATAGTCTGGCAATTCAGGCAAGAGGAGTGGAAAGGTTAAAGAGAAGTGTTGAGAGTTTTTGTCATCCCAAGCAGAAGAGAAAATCCTCACTGACTCTGTTACATCCTAGATAATGACTTTGATCACCTCATGGGAAGATTCCTCCTCTTCGTGAAATACTGCATTTTGTTTCATTGGCCTTTATTACAAGTGGCCAACTTTCCAGTTTCAGCATTTAAAAATGTCATTTGCTTAAAACAGACTTGTGTTTTTTTCAAACGTCATTGAAATAAAAGGATACATTTATATTAAATTTAAAGTGATTTTTATTAGTATGATGGCTATTGAATAAAAATATGAATCAGTTCTTCCTGCTTCCACCCATATAGCCAATACCCATAGAATCCAAAGATGATAGTACCTACAGACAAATACAGCCTTTTCACGAGCAGCTTCAGTATGTGCCTATGAACTCATTGCCGACCTGTGCATGAATTATACTGGACCAGATGGTGATCTCAATAATTCTTTCTTTTGATTTCATTTCAGATGCGATGCAGATAATTTCTTTCTCGAAACTGAAAACAACCCACAGCCATTATACCTTTTTCTTTGGCATGCAGCCTAATCTGAGTAATGACTGAGGTTTTCAGACCAGAGAGTTTTGCTTGGCTTGTATTAGATCTAACATAACTGATATCCTGGAGATTTGCTTTTTTCCTGAGATCATTTTATAAGTCAGTAAACATACTGATTGTAAAACAAGCAAGATATCAGCAAAGATGAACTTATTTGCATTTCTCTAACAGTACAGACAACACAATTCTAAATCCATTTACTTTCCAGCACTAATTTGTGGAAAGATATGATGAGGTTATGAATTCCGAAATCAGACATTTAATTAAAAAATAAGATGCTCCATACCTAACTCTAATTTAGCACACTTAAGATTTTTTTATAGCTGGCAATCTAAGTGTAAGACAGAGGGTAAGAAAAACAATGCAGAGAAATAAAAAACCCAAACCAACTCTCCTTCGCTCACTAATATCTGAGATTATATGAGATGAAGGAAGAGTTTGCCATTGACAGGAAAATGAAGCACTATCACTTCCTAAAGTTTAAAGAAAGGCAGAAGGAATGTGAAATATCAAACTGTGAAAAGACTCTTTCAGCAGGTTTGGGGTCAGGAATTGTATTCAATTTTATGTGTCCCATTTGTTTCTGAGTTTTCTATTCTCTTCTCTTTCTGGCTCAGATCTCCTCTCTCTGTGGCTCAGGACATTAATCATTATAGTTCTAAACCAAAGATTTTAGCTAGATCTGCACAAAACTTTTGCAATGAAACTGAAGAAATTCAGACTAACCTGCTTTGGGGTTTTACTCCTGCAAGCAGCAAAGAGAAATTCAAAAGTAAGAGAAAAAGATTGTCAAAAAAAAAGTGAGCTAGATGTTTAATTTCTGAGTTTAATAAAAGCATTCCAAAAGTTCAGATATGTGTTCATTTAGCAAATGGCTAAAATGATTTCTGATGCTAATTTTTAATACTGTTTGTTACCACTTTCTACTGGAAATTACTGCCCTTATGGCAGTAGGGAGCTATAGGCCTGGAACACAGGAGCGTGTCCTTTTCCGGTCAGCACACCGCCAGCCAATTTGATCTGTAGCCACCTATAAATTGCCATGTGAACCAGCTGAAATGAAGTTGTTTTAACCTCCAGCTGTGGGGCATAACCTCACATTCTCATGCAGTGTTATGTTAACCTCTCCAGAAAAAGACATTTGATCGTGTCTTCACTCACACAGCTTTGATAACAGATAATGTGGAAAGCACAATCCTTGCTGGGCCTGCTGACGTGTACAGATACTGCATGGAGCTATCACCATACAAGAAGCCAAATTTCATGAAGTAAAACTCTAAACAGATAAAATGAGGAGCAGCTCTGCTGCAAGTAGTGACCAAATGAAAAGTGACAGGTTTTGGCAGAGTCCTGCCTTTCTGCAGCTGGTCACATTGTTCCGAGTCAGAACCATGTTCTTGGAAATTATCTGACATTACAATTACAAGGAAGTTTTCATGGTCGAAATTGTAAAACACAATTGGAGTGTAAGCTTCATCACTCTGCATTTGTATTGTAGAGGAACATGAGGAAAGCAAAAGTTCATTCCAATTCAGATTATAGAGATAATCTTTTGGCTAAACTAGTTCATGAGGCATATAAACTCACAAGTAAGGGAACAACTCTGCATTTTTTTAAGTTTACATTTCCTCTAGTATATAGTAAAAATTTACAAATATCTATATTTTATATATATTAGAAATAGAAAACATACTAATATAATAGGTATACAAATACAGTACAAATGTTGGTATAATAGTAGAAATACCACTGGTAGTAAGTGATTAGTGATCTTCAGAAAAAATACTAAGAAATCCAAATAAAATAAAATTTTCATCCTGCCAGGCATGGGAAAATGGCTGATGGACTCAGCCATTCTCTGTGGGGGGATCCTTGTGGAGTTGGCCGACTGCCCTGGTCTCCCGTGTCACAGAGGCTGCCCCTACAGGCGCATCACACCCTTCCCGTCCCCAAGCCCCACCAACGTCTGGACACCTGCACCCAAGTCAGTAGAGACAAACAGAAAGGTTTTAAGGTGAACTTCGTTTAACTTGTTCATTAAAACATCTGTATTTGGGTGAGATGAACTGCACTGGAGAGGAATGTATTTCTCTTCTCTGCCTTTACAGAGAGACTAAGCAATTTGATCAGATGTAGATTTTCATATAGAGGTTATCTGAAACTAGGTGAGAAGAATGCCATCGAGCAAAACAAAAAATTAACATCTCCATACAAACATTCTAGAGGATGAAAATTGATCAAAGACACATACCTGGCGGCTGATAATGCTTATGAACATTATTTGTAACAGAAAATAAAATAATTTGTACTAAAAGCTGATCTATGTTTCAAGAAAAAGCTAAAGTGGCTTAATTTTGATTTAAGTTTTGTGGCAGCATGTTTCATTCAGATGATAATTTTGTATGCTAAAGGTTATGTTCATTTCTCACAATAATCTGAACAAAGACACTATAATAAGAAATAAAATCTGATTGCTTCAAATAATTTATTGGTGAAAATTTCCACTTCAAGGGAAATTTCAGAAAAATTGATATTTTATTCTGATAAATATTCTGCTCCCCCAACACCCCCACAAAAGCAGGCATACTCAGCTAGCTTAACTCAAGGTACAAAGGGTAACTTACAAAAAGAAACCTGAAGCAACAAGAAGAAAGTGTTTGACGGATCTGAAAACTCATTTATTGTTGTTTGCATGCATACTTAGACACATTCTAATTTATTAATCTGTACGCAAGAGGATATTTGAACGCATACAAAAATATTTTAATCATAGTTAGAAAGAATATTTTATTGCACTTATAATCTATGCATTGCTGTTTTTCAAACGATATTTAAAATGTTGCTGTATAGAGATGGCCTCATCTACATAATTTCACATTCTGCTCTTTATATTACCATTTATTAATAATGGCTGCTAATGGAACTAGCATTCCTACCTGGAATATATTGACTGAACTCTCAGCTGTTAGCCAAATTACTCTACACAGTGGAAAAATCTTAAATAAATAAACATTTTGCTGTGTTAAAACAAAAAAAAAACCAAAAAAAAAACAAAAAAAGAATAATTTTAATGATTATTCTAAGAAAGCTATATACAGAAAATGGACTTAATTTATCTGAAGTCTAAACAAATTATAATTTTGAGGTGACTAATATGACTAAGGAAAAGGAAAAATACACAATGAGGGATATTCTGTCCGAAGTATCTGTCCTAAGACATAATTAGCATTTTATTTTTGTGTAATTCTGATATTTAAAAGCTCCCTTGTTGACACTCTGACATTAGCACTCTGTAACAAGCATCCTGGGAATAGGATTCCTCAGCAGTCGTACACACACTTTCTTTCCCAGGCATGCCAGTTTTTGTACACTTTACAGGCTGATCAAGCATTAAGGAAATTTAGTCTCAGCTATGTCAAAGTGCTCTGCTTTAACTTCAAGTGACACTGTCATTTATGCCGAAAGGTTAAAGGGGGAAAAGAAAAAAAAACAAAACCAAAAAACAACTCAGTGCAAGATTTGACATAACAGCAAAAATGCTGGTATTCTGCTTTGTAAATAATTTCACATTTCATCCTGTTCCAACAACATTGATTTGAAGTGGTCTCAAAGCATGGACACTTGTCCTAGAGACAACACTAGAAGAAGAAGAAACAAAAGTCCTAAGACAAGACTAAGAGCTTCAGCATTTATGTGGACATCACTGAACTTCCAGAGGAAATCTATATGGCCCAATTAGCCTCCCCTGCATCTGATATTTCTTGGAAGAAGAAAATGGAGAAATGCTCAGCAAAGCTTGTAGCTTTAATTAGAGAAAACTCTTCATTTTAATGGATATGCTCCAGAATGGATGATGATTTTTTCTTTTTTAATATATTTTTTATTTTTTTAAGAACCAAAGATTTAAGATTTTTGTGAAGCATATCCAATATGGAGATGTGTAAAAGATGTGAATACGGGTCCTCATCTTCAACTTCTCCGGTTTTAATGGTCTTATTTCATTCTCTGTTCAACTTCAGACACCCAAAGATTTTTCTTAAGCAGAAGAAGGGCTTATGAATCGCAGTCTGGTGTTCGAACTACAGTGTAGGTCTGTCACTTCAAAAGATGCTTGCATAAAAATATATGTTTTCTGTCACCTTAACTCTGTCTACCATGTCCCTGCTCTTAAGACCCTTTTTCTTATATGTCTGCATTGCTAATGCATTTATTGTTTTCCATACGCTTAGCTCTGAAGAAAAGACGCTGTTTTCTTTTTGTCTTCTTTACTGACAACACATTTTACTCTTTTAAAAATGATTTCATTAAGAATCAATTCTGTCATTGAAAACCAAGCAAGCAGATAAAATAATTGTGAAGAAATTCTTCAGCCCAACATTATTACCTAAAAACTGTGTAGACAGCAGTCTGTTTATATGGTTAAAACCAGGAACTAATGCTTGTTTTTACTGTTTTCTAAGATGTACATAAAGATGAATAACATCTTTTCTAGATGTTATTCATGATCATATAAAAAAATGATTTAATTAATGGTGTTAACAGCAGTGATTTTTCATTGTTAATTTGCTGCATACACAAATTTACCTTTCCTTTTATATTCATGGCCTGTCAATTTTCAGCAAGATCTTCTTGTAATAATTTTTTTTACTTCATCCTCCCACCTCTGTAAATATATTTTATAATTAAATATATTTTATATGGTTTCCAAAATGCATATTGATAGGAGTGGAAAGTACCTAGTGAATTTATATGAATGTACCTTTAGGCTGTGTGGTTTTGCACTACCTACATGAAGGTGCCTGACACAACACAATACACAGCGCACATCTGTTCCCTCAACACACCTAATCTCTGAACCAGTTTGATGCAATTTCTCTTGGTCACATGTACCATGCAAAAGAATCACTTCTTGCAGCCAGTTAAACAGCTATTAGGTAAACAAAATGTTCTCTCTAATTTTGTATTTCAGACACAACTAATTAGAGTATTTCATCACTTGTAACAGGTTAACTTATTTTATTTGGTTAAATCTTCATAGTGATGAATTTACTTGTGAGCAGATGGTAAATAATCATAAATAACCATTACGGAAAACACCTTCATTTTAATATTTGACATGAATAGGATACTTAAACAGTTCCCAAAGCTAGTAAGTGGTGCTTTATACAAATGTACATATACACACCAGCCACTCTGGTTGGTGACGCATGATGATAAGTATTTGCTTGCATTTTCCTGTAGTTCAGTGCCAGGATTCCTCTTTCTGGGCCTTCTCATTAATTCTTTTCTCATGTGAGGCTCTGGAATTCTATGTAGACCTTTGTATAAACAGCCCTATGCATTTTGGTTTGATGAAGTATGCTGTGGCTGACTGCAGTTTAGTAAAACTTCCATCTAATTTCATACATGTAAGTAGCTTCTTAGCAACCTGCAGCCTACAGATACCCTTTTCAACCTTTATTAACAGCAAACCTAAAAAATTTAATATAAAGTTTGAGATATATAAAGAGAGAAACGAACTCAATTTAATAAGAAGAGAGGGACAAATCTGTTGTTTCCCCAGTTATTGCAAGGTGTCTTGTTATCACTTTTTAACATGCAAATAAGTAAAGAGGAGAAGATGACCTTTGTAGAAGTAAAAGAGTTTGAGGAAAGCTGTAACCTCATGAAGAGTGGAACTTTTAGAAGTCTTATATGGGACTGCAACAAGTTAGAAACCTTTAACCTTTTTTTTTTTTTGTCACTGACTTGAAATTCAGAAGTCAGAAATATAGCTGCAGTATTTTGACATCAGACATCAGATGGTGATTCAAGAACCTGTGGCAATAGAGGTGGCTCATGAAACATAGGGTCTTGAACTTGGAACTATCAGGATGCATCAAGTTATAAAAATAATCAGGACAGAAATCTGGGAAGGCAGATCAGAGGTATCTATATGAAGCTGCAGATCAGAAATATCTATATGAAGCTGCAGATCAGCAGAAGAAACTGGCAGTCAATACTTAAGTGAGCCTTCAGGAAAAACTGCAAGAAGATGAGGGGAAAAGAAAGCGCATAAACTTAGACAGGCCCAGACATAGCCCAGAGACTGGAAACATCCATACTCACAAAACTCACTTCTCACCTCATGAATTTAAAAGAATGATGTGAGACATTAGTGCCAACTATAATTCGTAAGTTTGAAATATCTCTTTGAAGTTTTTTTTTAAGGATGTGATGAGCTGAGAAAAGTCAAGAGTTAATCTGAGATTCAAGACAGTATAGAAAGACCAAAATGAAGGGAAAAAAAAGTAGGCTAGCTCCATGCAGCAATAAGGGTGCTAGCCAATGTATAACAGGAAATGCACTAAACATATGTAACTAGACAGAAGAACCAAATACCTTTGAACATATTCACTTTCACAATATATTTTGGAGAAATACTGAAGTTTCTGAATTTCAGTCACATTTGGAGCATTGCCACCATCAAAGGTCATAAATTAAAACTATTTTACAGCAAGGAATGATCAAGTTCTGCAGTTCATAGCCCTGCGAGATATCCAATCCTACCTCTGACACGTAATTTTTTCCCTTTTTGTAGTTTTCATTTGCTCGTCTCTTGACAAGGTCAGAGTTTCAAGGCTTCACCACTACTGAAATTTCAGGGGAAGAATGAGAATAATCCTCTTGAGAATTTAAGTTTCCTTGCTCCGCTATATAAACTTTAGTAGTCGTGAAAATGTGACAAATAAGAGTAGCTAAAGTAAAGTGTTATATGATTTGTCTTTAAAATTCTACCAAAATACTTAAGTGCTAGCCAATAACACTCTTTTCTGCATTGTGAAAATGCCTGTAGCACTGCCTATGGAACTACTCGCAGAGCACAAGAACAAAAGGAAGCTACTTGGAGACTTTCAATTATATTTCATGAGAGAACTAACTACATATTGAGTCCTGATGATGTTCGGAAGTGAAAGCTAATGCATTGAGCCAATACAGCATTCCAATATGCAGAGCACCAGTTTATGATAATCACTTTTGCATCTGCATTTAGAGTACCACATGTAATTACCGAAGTGTATACTTTTCTCTCAGCAATGGTATGCAATTTCCATTAGTGGTCTTGGCAGTCATGCACATGCATTACAAGACCTCTAAGTAATCTGTAGCCCCTCGTAATTAAATGCAAAAAGAATTACAGCCAGTAGAACATAGTGAATAATTCACAAGCAATAACTTGCCTGATGAATTTAACCTATTTTTATGTGACAAAACACAATCAGGTATTCCATTTTTTCTTATGCATTAAGTTACTAATTTATTACTTTATTCATCTGTGATCCTTTTGCAACTGTGTGCAAAATATTTCAAAATTAGTATTGGAATGATACTGACAGTTTACGTATTTCCTCGCTGACATTTTACATTAGAGATTTGAAAAAAGATGCTGAAGCTTTGAAATTTGAGGCTTTTCTCTTTACAAAGCCACCTGTTTGTAAAATTCTTTCTTCTATTCAAGAGGAAACAGTTCAAAACCTCTCTATCTTAAAACAGTTTTCACTAGAATTGCTTGAAAAGCATAACTTCCACCCAGCAGTAAAGCTTTCGAGTTTGAAATTCAAGCAGTACACAAGTGGAAGGAACCTCCTAGGTCTTTGAATCTTTTCATTCACATTGAGAGTTAGCATACTATCTCTTTAACTGCTAAAATTGTACCTTCTTGAACACCAGCTACATTACTTTCCTTACTACGATTTTCTCACTTGTATTTTTCTATGGATTCATTATACAAATATTTCTCTTCTTTCAATTCAGTATTTTATCAAATAGCTCTTCTTATTCTTTGATGAACACAAACAGGATGCATTTGCAAACAGCAGTCATTTTTCTTTCAGAATTTATTTTGTTAGGTTTCAATAAAAAAGAAATATACTCTCCTCATTTCATCTGGATGATTCATCTTTTATCTAATTGGTTATTTCCATATGTATATGATATCTCTTCTCTGCACTTTTTATACTCTACATTCATTCTGCTTCTCAAATATGAGTGACTGGATTTTTACATGGTATTATAAATGATGCTACGTGTGTGTCCAAACCAGAAGCAAACTCTAGACTGTAAAACACCACGGAAGAAAATATTTCATAAGATTTATTTTGAATTACAACAGTATGACATAGTAACTCCTCTGCATTCAGTAATACTGAATTCTATCAATAAATTTCATCAAAAGAGTGGAGCAGATGAGAAGAACCTGGATTACAGCTCAAGAGAAATGCTGCAAGTGCACAGAAAATCTCAGCGCCCAAAAAATTCTTGGTAGACAGCAAAGCGTTTTACAGAGTTGAACAGTGTAGTGAACCCCATTTAAACTAAGTGTGGTAAAGTGAATTGCCCTTACAAAGAAAAAAGAAAGCCCAGGAACACATATTGTTAAGCCCAACATTGTGTTTTATGCTCAATACATTTCATCTCGTTTTTTTTTTTTTAATGAAAAAACTTTCAATCAATGTTTTCCACGGAAAATTTCAATTCTTAAGTCTGATTTTATAGTATGACATTACCAGTAATAAATAAAGTGTTTTAAGTCTAGATTACACATAAGTAGAATTCTGTAATAATCTTGTGCCATGAAATTATTAAAATAATTTACCAAAATTAATAATTAAAAAGTTTTTGTTTGAAGACCTATCAATATTACTATAAATAATAATAAAGATAGATGGTATTAGATTAGTAGTAGATTAAATAAATTAATCTGTTTCAATTCCATTATCCCTGTTGAAAAAACAATGACTCAAAATAGTGAAAAGGCACATTAGCAAAGCAATGAAAGTTCTTTTTACTTTTGTCTTTAAAATTATATTAACATGTACCTGTCTACAGATTGTCTTGGGTTTTGTGCTTTGGTTTGACTTGATTGTTTGGAATTTTTTTATGTGAAGCTGTTGGTTCTAAGTCTCTTTCAGCTTAAAAGGTCTCTGAGTGGAGTTTTCTCTAGAAAGAATCTCTTGCCTAATGATGACCAAATGGGAATTCAAAATTCAAGTTTCATCTCCTATAGTATTTAATGTAAATATGCTATAATATATAGCATCCCAATCTATGTTTATCAGATAAAAGTTAAAAAATAATGGTGTTTTTAAACATCAAAACATTCTATTGTCTGTCACTGTTTTATAAGAAACACCTGTTTAATAGGAATTGGACTGATGTTACTCCTGTTCAGTCATGAATAAAAATTAAATTTTGTAAGCCATGATATAGTAAGACATCAATAATGAGTTCTATGTTCATGGTCTTTCATAAATAATGTGGTTTTTTGGTAAGAAAAAAAAAAAAAAACAAACCATAAAGTTAAGGACTTCTTTTCCCTCAGCATCAAGGCATTTTAAATATGTCCAGCACAACTGCTAAATGGACTAGAACTCACAGTTTGTATGATTACACACCAACTCAAGGAAACAGAAGAAATGCTTACCCTTAACTACAAGTAATTCCTCTAAAAGTCATATTTTAATTCAAGGGAAAAGGAATCATAAATGCTTTGTTAGAGCAAGATTTTATCAGCTACCCAGAAGGAAGCCACGAGTGCAAACCCTCAATCGAGTATTTAAAGTTACACAGAGAGATGCAGATTATAATTTTCAAGGTCTTGTTTCATTTTCCCCTTTTCCCTTTTTCTTTTGTTAATTCAGTATGTCTGAAATCAGCCTTGGGAGTCTTTCTAATTTATAATTAATTTCTATTATTAGCAAGTCATTCCAGCTTGTCTAGAAAGTGGAATTTGATTCTACACTTGCTGAAGCAAACTCCTACAGTAAGGATTCTCTTCTCATGTCCCCCAGACGTCACTGGAAAGAGAACATCAAAAGAACCGTTATTTCCCTCATTTACCTCATTTTAAGATTCCATTTGCTTCATTTTGGGATTCCATTTACTTAGTTTTAGAAGGGCACAGACAACCAAATAGGAAAGACAGGACTCGGCAGGGAAGGCAGGGATTATACAGGGGCATGGATGTAACTGCTTTAAGACACAGATGTAAAGCATTAAGTTCAAATCCTAGCAAAATCTACTACTTTTTGCAGTAAGAAAAGAGCAAATTAATCGTAAACCTTTTTCTTACTCCAAAGAATGCACAAAGAGTCTATATAGTGAAATGTCACTTAAATTGTTGTATTCATTTATCCCTCCACCCATCTTTTCATTTTATGTATCATTTGCACATACACGAATGCACAATTAGAGATCAAATATAGTTGTATATAATTATGAACAAGAATCTTTTGCTTGCATAAAAATAAGTTAACACTGAAAAAAAAGAAACATTTACATACCCATTAAAAAAAAAAAAAAATCCCAGAGTATATTCCACTCACTTTTATACTTTTCTGGAAGAAATGACGAAGCGTTTGGGTTAAGTATCATCATCGCACTCCACAGTATCCCAGGCCATTTCAACCACTGAATATGTCTAAATGAACTGAATTGTGGATTGAATTTAATTGCTTTCAGAACAGAGACGGAAATGGTATGTAAATTTGATATGGACTGAATATGTAAGTGTGTATGTACATGTGTATTACATGCATTCTACCTCTTATACATGATATTTACTTAAGCCAGGAATAAAACAAACACAGTTGCATACTAAGGCATTCATTTTAAGACAGCAAAATATTGACATATCTATTCTCTAAAAACAAACCACCCAAGTAAATGATTAAAGCATGTGGTTAATTGCTCTGATAAAGTAGAAAAAGAATAATGAAAGGCTTACATGCACTACTTTGTTTCTCATGATACAAGTGGAAGTAATTATACTCCTCCTCCTTTAGAAACTCTACAGGAGTCAAATAGTCCCACTGGCTGTTCACTGAATTATTATTTAAAAAATAATCTGTGCAATGCTCTTGCAAAGCACACGGAATAAGTTTAAAATCAACAAATTATTTGCCTGATTTGAATACTATCACAAACTCTGTTTTCAATAAACTTAGTAAACAATATGTAGAAATATCATCACCTTTATAGAGCTTCTTGGTGAAATAGCATAGAAAAAGCAATCATCTTGAAAGACAGATGAAAATGAATCTATACTATTTATTAACTTTGGAAAAAAGATGTAATGATTAATCAGTTATTTGATTATGAGACAGACTAATTATATTACTAAGATGTCTAGTGGAAACCCATTAGTAACTGAACAAATCTATTGTCTTTAGGGAATTTATCAATTGCAACAACATACATATATATAGACTTTAATTTTGGTAAGATGCTTACAGTAATTAGGATCATGAAAAGATGAACATTTCAGATTTTCTACATGACAATCTACATGCCGAAAAGATTACCTACGACAAATAGAGATTGTAATAATATGTAATTTTGCAAGGCAAGTGTTGCCAGTCCTTATTTAATACACGGTAACAGAATGAAGACTGTGTTCTCAGCAAGCCATTCAAGAAAAAAATAGCTGCAAGCAGCTGAGGTACAGTTGAACAAGTACAAATTTAGAAATCAGTGGTGAAAACTGTGGGGGTTTTTTTGCCTCTTGCAATAGCTTTTTACTTTCAAAACCAAAGTTGACCGGAGCCCACTGAAGCTATAATAGAGCCTTCTTGGCTTTGGAACAGAGTTTGAAGAATATTCTTGTGCTGGTTTTGACTGGGTAGAGTTAGTTTTTTTCAAAGTGACTAGCATGTGTCTATACTTTGGAATTGTGCTGAAAACAGAGCAGGGCTTACACGAAGCCGAGGCTTTTTCTACATTTTGTACTGCCACACTGGTGTGGAGACTGGGAGTGCTTGGGAGGTTGTCAGGAAACACAGCAGGGACAGGTGACTCAAACTGACCGTAGTGATGCTCCAGACCATACGACATCATGCTCAGTACATAAAGTGCAAGGAAGAAGGAGGGGGATGGGACATGTGGGGACATGTCATTTGTCTTTACAAGTCACTATTACACCTGATGTGGCCCTGCTCTCCTGGCAATGGTGACTCTTACCCAGCTGTGGGAAGCAGTGAATTAATTCCTTATTTTGCTTGCTTGCCTGAGTGGCTTTTGCTTTCCTTATTAAACTGTCTTTATCTCAGTCCATGAGTTTTCTACCTTTTACCCTTCTGATTCTTTCTCTGGTCCTACTGGTGGGGGAGTGAGAGAGTGGCTGCGTGGGGCTTGGCTGCTGGCTGTGCTTTAACCATGATAGACCTTTTTGGTGCCCAGTGTGGGGCATAAAGGGTTTGACATAAAAACAGATTTGATGGGGATGTACAAGATAGAATTTATAGCTGTTAGTGCTGCTTAGCTAGGCGTCAGCAGGCTCTGGTGCTTACCACGGGGCTCATTTTCCTGACTGTATATTTGCAGCCTGTGCTCATTACAGTCCTCACAGAGGGCACAGAGCAATTCTGTAAACTGTTCAGAATGAAAAAAATATTTGCCTTGAATTGTTGCTTGAAGTGTAACCATGGCAAATACTACTTTGCAAGCGGACAAAGTTTGGATTAAAAATATTTCCTTAAACATATCTTCCAGCTCTATGCAAAGGTGGCAGTGTAAAAATATGGAGAAAATCGTCCTAAAATTGTCTCAGATCTATGTCACTCAGAACCATTTCTTCAACTAAAATGCAAATAATAAGTGTGATAGAGTCAATCCAAGAACTTTATTAACCATAGACACTAAAAAGTGTCTAAATATAATTTCTGCATCAAAGTGGAGAAAAACATTTAGCATTGTGCTAATTCACTTACAATTCTAACATTATTCATTTTCATGCATTAGAGTGAAATGAACTGCATTCACTGTGAAATTTTCAAAAGTGCCTCTGGTTTAGAGTCAGTAAACACTTATCTTACTGGGCTCCTACATTCCAGATCCATGAAGGCATATGATTATCCATCACTAGTAAAGCACAGAATTAATAGTCGACTTTGTATTATTTTTATTGATTTAGGCTCAAATAAGTTTAACTACAAAAATCTTCTCATAAAATTCAATAATAAACATTAATTTCCTGAGGGGGCGATAAGAAATAGTTACAATTTTATTTCTTCTTCCTGTTCTGAAGGAGTAAAATTATTTCTTAGTCTTATGTTCTTATGAATCCTTGTCGTGTAAAAACAAAGTTTATTTCAGCTGGCAAACCAGAAAGCTTGATTTTAATAAAGAGCATTCACACTGTCTTATACAATGTGTTTGATAGCCAGATCATTTAAATATTTAGGTGGACTGTTAAATAGTGCATGGCAAAAACCAAAAATACATCTAATCTTATTTGTTTGTCATGTTACCATGCTACTTTTTAAATTTGCAATAAAAATAGCAAATAGGGATCACAATGGAATGTGGTAAGGTGTGGTAAGGAAGAACTAGAGCTTGTTTAAGAATTTATTGTATTTTCCTTACCCTAGTTAGCATGCCAGAAGAAAAACAGATTTCATGTTTCAATCATTTTAATTTGTTCAAATGAGTAGACTTATGTAAGATATACTCCTAGGTATAGTTATTCTCCACAGACATCAGTTTCTTTTTTGCCTCACAAGAATGAGAGCTGCTAATTCTATGAGGTAATTTACCCATGTCTCCTTTCTGAGGTAAGCACAGTTTGTGGCTGAAGATTAAACTAAATTTAGAGATTACGTTAAATTTGTGGTCACTGAGGTATTTGTGAAAGTATTTTTTCCATCATATACATATCAAGAAATGTAATTTAATTGCCACATTGTTAAGTTTCTGCTCACAAGAATAAAGCCATTATGGAGAGCTGTGAAAAGAATCAATAAATTTGTTTAAAATTGAAAAGTTATTCAATCTAAGTAATTCTGATCATCCTTAAATCTAAGAAAATTTGATATCTCAGCAAAATTTTAATTAACAATATTTGCTATCAGGTCTACCAAATACTGGACTGAGGATTTTTCAGCTCTTAAAAGCCTTTGGAATAAACAAAAGGAATAAATAAGAAATTGGCATATAAGCAGGAAATTTTTGAAAAAGGTACGTTTTGTAGAGTTTACACATTGAGTTTCCCTGCTGTTCTTAGTGACATTTCTGTGCATAAATCCCCATTGTCTGCTTGTGTACATACTGCTATGGGGAGCTCATCCAAAGGCAGTGTGCCTTCTTCTGAAATGTGACTCTCTGTAGGCAGCAGACAGGGTGAAAGTATCAGCATGCATGTTCTTGTTTCCTTCAACCTAAAATAAGTAAGTAAATACTGCAGAAAACCAGAAATAATATTGTCGTGTGAGATTACTGCCCATCATTAAAGCTATGAATTCCATTCTGTAAATAGAACCATCAATTAGACCAACCCTAGGATGTTTTTATTTCACACCCATGTGGTATGACCTCAACAAGCCTTCCTGAGCTGATTAATGCTTTGGTGTTGAGAGTGAATTTATTTTCCTGGACTTAACTACTCCAGCTGTCTGCCACTGGCGATAGATATGGATGACCATCATTCAACTAATTAACCAAAAGTTTCTAAGTCATTAATGAATCTTGCATTCTAAGAGGAAAGTAAAATTAATCTTCTAGGATTAACTGATTGGATGCTTTTGCTAAGGAATCAGGCTAGCAGTTGGGGATATGTTGTAAGTTGCATCATGATTTACAGCAAAATCTCATTTAAAGAATTATAGGAAAGCTCTATACTTATTAATGAAGTATGGAAGATGTAAAAGATGATAAAGAAACATTAAAGGTCCTTTGCATCATAGTAAAGTATGAACAGAACCGTAGCTGAACAGGCAGGACAGACTACCTACAGTTTTATTGTGCAGTCTTTCCTAAGATCCCAGGCTAGTAGGACCATTCAAGTAAATGCTTAACCCTCTGTGTATGACTAAATAGCACAGATTTCTGGGGACCTGAGAGCCTTAATTAACTACTTTTTCATAAGGAAGGGGCTTAATCTAGCGTTTAAAAGTTGAACTCATCCTTAACCCCTTTGCTTAATGCAAGCCTAGGCCAGGGTTTGACAGAAAAGTCAACGACCATTCTGATACTCTTTTTTGTCTTCAGAACTCTTGTCATGTAGCTTTAGGTAACAAATAATGCAGCGTCCTGTTCCTGTATTCATTTGCTGTGTACTAACACGGGCAGTCAGTGAGTGGTGATCATACAGGGATGTAAACAATTATAATTAGATGATAGCTAGAAAATTTGTGTGTGTAGCACGTACACATACCTTACACATGCCTTTATTGATTTAAAACTTCTTTATCTACAGCTTTCTGGGAAAAGCAGTAAGGAAATAATAGAATTAATATTAGCTAAAATAAAAGCAATAACTTGATTGTGTTCAAGATGCAAATTAGTCCAGCAGTGCATTTTTTTCATGTTGATAAATTAACCAATTCTATTTAGTCGCACTATCTTCCTTTTTTAATTACAATTCTATATTCGTGGAGAAATATTCAAGCTTCACAGGCCATTCTTACATATTAGTTAATTTCCAGTGTGAAAGGAACATACTTCAGAGTCCATCAGGGCTACTGAGACCTTATTGGCTATCTAAAAGTCTAGTACAGTTTGAGGTCAATAAGTAGATCTCAAAGAACTTCATATGTATAGGTTTTTGGGTTTTTTTAATAAAAATAAATTCCTTTAAAAATGAATGTATAATGCTGATTTCAGTTCTATTATACATTTCACACGGATTTAACAAGCCAAGTAGCTCCTGGCTGCCAACACCTCTAGGTTTTAATATTGCAAAATAATGCATGCTTTGTCATATCCAACTCATTAAATAATTGCCTTGTAGTATGGTTTGTGATTATCTTTTCATTAAGTGACTGCTATGATACTGCATAGAAATAATTCCTATTAGTTTTGTGGGAACTATCTGCTTTCACAAGAGGAAAAATTCAGTGCAGTGGTGTTGCAGTTGCAATTTAAATAGTACTACATGTTTATCATACAACTTTATAAACAGGATCATTTTTCAAGGTATATGCCAATTCAAGAAAAATCTGTGGACATGTAATATGAAAAAAATGGCTCTTTAAGAATAAACAAAATCTCCTAATAGTAAAGAATGTGTACATTTCTTCAGCTTTGGGGAATATTCTCAACATTGGCCACATTGCTGGTGAATTATTGAGCCTTTTATATACATGGGAAGAAAAAAAAGAAAGATAATGGGTACAATAATCATCCTAATATTACCAGAAGCTGAATCTCAACTTCCAAACCTCTCTTCAAAGGTGAAAGTTAGCTTCCAAAGCTTTTTAAGAGGCTGCTGCCCTTTTCAAACCACATTTCAGGTGCATCATTCCTGCTGATTTATACATGCTAAATTCTATGTGCCCTATTCCTCCTGCTCAAAGCCGAAGAAGACTGTGTAATTTCATTCTGCACCCTGGCAACCTCATTCAGTTCAGACTGGCTGAAAAGTGTTAAAGCTAATTACATGAATATTGGCTATGGACTGAGCTGAGGATAGATAGGACCTACAGCCTGTGCCTGACACACACATATGAGATACAGGCAGACCAGTTCTCTCTCTACAAAATAGTTGAGACTTCCTGCTTCACTCGGAACTATTGAGATAACACAGCAGCAGAAAGACATAGCAAGGGGAATAATGACAAAAATCCAGGGCAGCATTTCAGACATTGTGAAGTATCATAAGCAACAGCATCTTTCTTGTTGGTTTTGTATTTTTCTCTTTGAAGACCAAATTAAAACCCTTTGATGACTATGAATTACACATTAGGCATCCGGGACAGATGTAACTGTCACTTGAGAGAAATATGCATAAAGCCATGCATGTTACCTATACATGAACACCACAATAGAATCTATGGCTAAGAGAAAGATGAAATTGCTTATATCATAACAAGAAACTGGGGAAAAAATACTGATAAAATTGTTGAGTCTTCAGTGGACATTACTATGTCTATATATCCATCACCAGTTTGCAAAGAGTGAGATTACTGGGAAATACGTACTTTGCTTAAACTCTGTTCCTTCTATTATTTGCACGTCAGAATCTGTTACCACATCTGTCAGTGTTGTGATAGATTCAGGTTAAAGCCCAGCTGAATATCAAACTGAAAGAAAATAGCCCTAGTCCTTTCTGGTCACAGTTGAAATACTGTAATCTTGCTATTGTGGAGTTGTTGAAAAATTGCAGGTGAAATTGTCAAGACACTACACATACAGTTAATCAATGTAAGTAATTAGGGATTAAAACAATAAGTATTGTTAAGGCAGAGGTGTGTGAGTCAGTCCTGAGTCAGTCTAAGATTTGCTATGACTTTTCGTACAGTTGTTCTGATATAAAAAAAAACCAAACAAACAAAACAAACCAACACAGAAGACAAAAACTGTACTCCTAGCATTTTCAAATGGACAACTTCCAGTCATGTTATTATGAAAGAATTAATAAGGAAGAGAATAGCAGAACATTGCACCTACTGCTGGTCTTTTTGCTTAGGAAATTTATGATTCCCTGATTTATTACAGAGTTTTTAACTCTAACTCTCAATCTCTAGTTGGCTCTGCTGGTCTAGAAGTCAGACTGGTTAGAGGCATTAACCTAGATGCTGTTACCAGTTCTGCTGCTAGTCTGCTATATGATTTTGGACAAGTCCTTAAATTTCTCTGCATTTTCTCTCTGAACTGATTCTCTCATCTGTCTTTATAATCAATTCTTGCCTATTTTTGACCAGATAAGAATAGGTAATGGCTACCTAAAGAAGTGGCTGTGTTTTTTTGGTTTTCAGTTGTTGGTTTCTGGGTGGTTTTTTTATTATTATTATTTGGTTTGTTTGGTCTTTTTTGAGTTAGGTTTTAGTGTTCTGTTTGTTTTCTAGGGATTTGTTTTTGTGTCGGGTTCTTTTCTTTTGTTGTTTTGGTTGGTTGGTTTTGTACCTGGTTTTGGTCTTAAATGTAATGTAAGGACTTTTTGGTTTGAAATTATACTGCCCGCAAACATTTTGATGTCTAGAAAGAGGCTGAGCACTTGGAAGCTACTGGAGTCATTACTTGCAGTGTTCTAACAAATCTTTTGATTCTTATATGAAACTGAAGCAGTGACAGCAGTGACTGCAATAAGGCATTAACAGCGCTGCCTAAAGCAAGTGTTGTTGTTTGTATGGATGAAGAGGAATCTGCAAGCACTTGATGGACTGAATCATTGCTCTGCGTGACTCAGCAGAGGATCACTATAGGTATTTTTGTATGCAGATGTTCAACTGCAGAGCCAGTAGCTTCTCAGTGCTGAACATTTTTCTTACAGACAGTAACGAAAATCATAATGGAAGTTAAGCCAAAGGGACCCTTTGGAAACAAAGGAAACAAAAACTAGGAAGACAACCACAAAATGGGAATCTCTGTACAATGATATTTGTATATTCTATGAAAATGTCCCAATGTGACGCTAGCCAGGAGGTTTGAACAAAAAAAGGACATGTTTTGCACTCTGCAACCAGCTTCCAGCCTCCTTTCATCTACAAGCAAGGGGAGTTTGCAAATGCTAGCACCTAACTGCTCAAAAACTAGTGTCGAAAATTTTTGCATATGAAAAACCATCTAATGTCAATTCTAATTAGAGTCTTTAGCCATTTTTAGAAGGACTCTTGGTTTTATTTTGTTTGGCTTGATTGCAATTTGCAAACCTATGGAAGGCAAGTCTAAAAGAGGAAGGAAAAAAAAGACTATTTTGGCTGTTTTCTATTATGAAATTTTTACCAAGTAACTTCCCTCTAGGAACGATCTGGATGTTATTTAAATATCTCTGTGAGTTCTAATAATCTTGCTCTCAAATATCAATTTAAGCCACCTACACTCTAAGTAAAAGCAATTAATTATGGACAGGAAAGAGAGGAAAAGTTTTTAATGAACACACTGTTGCCCCATCAGAGAAAGGGTTGATACATTTCCACTACGTAGTGCACAGCGCTAAGGATTTGGAGAAATGACAGAATGATCCTAACCTAACATACATCCTTAGGTACAAAACAAAGTATTGGTAGCATGAATTTCTCTACTTCAGTGGGCTCTGGGTCAGGGCATAAGATTTCACAACATGAGCAAAGAACTTTAGAGAAGAGACTGAGAAAGCTGACCTAAAGCACAAGAGGAGAGAAAGTTAAAGGAAAGTTAAAGTTACCCCCCCATCCACACAAGCCCTGTACAATTTTCTTTCATGTATAAATAATAGCCATACTGCATAAAAGGTGCAAGATAGATCATCTTTAATGGTTTAAAACGGCAGCCAAAAATAGAATCTTGGGATACTTTTTTTTTAAGTCCTTTTAGCACATTCTAGGACAAAGCCCTTGTCAAGAGAAATAGACGTTTTTGGACAAGCCAGCACATTTGTTCCCATAACCTCAAGTGGAAGTTTCCAACCATCCGTGAAATCAAAGGGAAGACAGGTTCCTCCTACAAGGAGACATTTGTAATTATACTGTTAGGGATCAGCATTCTCTCTCTTTCTTTTATACTCCTACTCCTCCTATTCTTTCTTGAGATCTCTCACCAGGTCTCATTAGAGGAGAAAATCAGAATGAGGAAAATAGACACAAAATATGCAACACTTACTTAAACTGACTTACAATATGAGAAGTCTTTTAGTTGCACACACAAGAGAGTTAGTCTGCAAATACTGAACAAATAATAAAAAAAGTCCCAAAATGTAAATACTAAAACCCAATTTCTATATGAACCAATTAATACAGTCAGAAATCTTATAACCTGAAACAATACATAGGTCCTATATCCTCTAGACAGTTATAGCCTGCACATATTCTATTATAATTTAAGCGGATTTCTTCCTTAGTCTAACTTCAGGAGATATATATATGAAGGACTCTTCCCTGAAGTTGAAAACTGAATTTACTGAATGCTGCCAAGACTGCTACTTGTTGATTATGCTTGATACACCATAAGCCTTTAACTTTACCTGTCAGACTAATTGCACTGCGCATGTGTAGGTTAAAGGGACTTCTATGTTGTGTTTTATATCACCATGGTAGTTCTTATGTCTACTCAGTGACACACAGAAGTCGTGGCTTCCCTCCATTCACTGAGGAGAAAAGGAAAAGTGTATTGTGCTGCTGCCTACGGGAAGAAAAAAAATATCATCTGACTAAAGTTGGGTAAAATTCAGAAGTGAAAAGAACCAGCAAATTTTATAAAGAAAATAGATTACCTGTGCATGAGCTGGCTGAGAAGGAAGTGAGAAGCACGGGAAAGAAAAAGCATTGAGAGGACTCAGACCAGAGTGAGGACACATTTAGATTAAAGGTAGAAAAGCGGCTATTTACCTTGCATTTGCCCTTTCTCCTGTGTGTGTATGGAGTTATGCATGCTACCTTGTGAATGCCAGGATCCATGTGATGGAATACATCTAAAAAAGGCTATAAGCTCATTCAAATCTGTGATCCAGTATATTGCAAAGGCAAGATAACTCTTCCATTAGTGGCATCTGAGAGTCCTTTCAAACCCCCGGATAAATGATAAGATCTGGGGGGCATGTGTTGGTACATTTTACATGGAAAGTTATGCATAATTCTCCTCACTTTCCGTATGATCAAACTCAAAAATTTCCAGAAAGTAACTTAAATTAATAGCTCTGAAAAGAGGAAATGCAGACTTAAGGTGTTTGTCATTCTGTGAATTATGGGTAAACAACTTCAGACAGTTCCCCACACATGAAAACTTTCTTGCCTCTTTACTGCCACAACCTACGCAACAGAGCAAGAAATAAGGGCTATCAGGTATTTCAGAGAGTGTACATGCTCCTTTCTTTCACTTTTCCCTTCACCTTCCCTCCTTCAGTCCTCCCAGATTTTTTTTTTTATGATTTTTTTTCTTTTATCATAAGCGCAGCTCTGTCAATCTGTTCCAACTAATCCCTGGATCAGTTCAATACAGCTGTATCTAACAAGGTGTTTACCTCTGAAGCATTTGCAGATAATTCCCATTGGCTATGGACTGCCCCAGGAAAGACAGAAATCCTGTATTTCCTGGCTTTCAGAAATCAGCATCCTGGAAAGTCAAAAAATACACCAGAAAACCTTCCTTCTCCTAAAGTTTTTGGCTTTTTGTCATTGGATCTGTAAGATGAATAAACAGGCCTAACACGGAATCAAGTTAAAATACTAACATCAAACACAGACAAGGTGGTTATGTGTCCAAATGGGCAAATAAGACACCAGAAGGTTTGTACAGAGCCAACAATAAGTGCATGGTCTAGCAAAGATAGGCAATCAGAACAGGACAGACAGTGTCAGCTCAGCCGTTTGGAAATTCTTTTCCTCTCCACAGATAAAATGGGCACATGACAATGTTTCTTCATATTTTTATTACAGGAATACTAAAAGGTTCTGAGGGAGATAAGAACCTGACTGTCCATCCTTTTATACCTGTGTAGCCCAATTGGACAAAAAATTGGCAAATGTTCTCGTTTTAGAGACGCAGAACTGAAATCCAGTGACAAAATCATTGATTTTTCTGAAAGTCTGCAGCAGCGGTAAGGCAAAGAACAGCAATGCCTTGAATCCCAGAACATAATGCATTGCCATCTTCCCCTGCTCTTACAGGAAAAGGAGTGGGCGATTCAATTTGATGTTTCATCCTTCTGTTTCTTCTTACAACAAAATTAATTCCCATGATGAATTTCTGTGTTGATACTTCTACTTCAGGTCTGATACTTCACCAGTTTAATCATTTCTCCTCTATGTGTGTTTCATTAGCTGAAGGTGTTTGTGAAATATCATCTTATTTTCTTGTGTAAATGCATTCAGGATTCAAAGATCACCCCTTTGTCTTTCCTTTGCCTTTGTATTATCAACTAACTTCAGGATACAATTTGAATATGGATGCTGTGATTAATTTTCATGGCATGATGAAGGGGTAAGTTTTGTAAAGCATTAAATGACTTCTTACTGTGGCCCAGATACTTTAAATCTTTCACTGTGTTATGAAAACATATCCTCCTTTGACAGAAAAATTTGTTTAATATACCTAAAAGCTTATAGAATCCTAGAGATTTGGATTCTTATAGCCATACATGTTATTAAGCAGGCTTTGTGTGATGATAAGTAAAAGTATTTGTGAGAGACAGAGTTTTTCAGTTTTATGCAGAACAGACATTCTGATGCTTTCCAGTAACTGGTGGAAAATCGAAGAATAAAGTTCAATGAGATTAAAGTACATGGATTTACTTCCTCTTTCTCAAAGGCAGAAAATCTGTTGTTCTGGAGCTATTCATCCCCTGGATCAACTTTCTTTGTACACCCTCCACAGACACCAGGATTAGATCATCTATCATGAAGACAGTCCACTCATATCCAGGTTGCTCTGTAGAGTGTGGAGAGAATTACCTTATGTAAGGCAAATCTAGAATAATTCCACTGAAGTCAAAGTGATTTCTCTGATTTTTCTTTCCGATAGGAATGAGAGCAGAATATACCTCAGTTAAGTAAATTCTGACATCTCTGTCTTCTAAGAAGAGCTGAAATGCAAAATTTAAAGTTGAGAGACATAATGTATCCATGTGTAATGGCCTATAATACAAATGCACTATGAGTGCATGTTCTCATAGCTACTTGTATTCATCTTATACATTTTTTTTTAATTTCTATCACTCATATGACTTAACCAACTGAACAAACAGCTGAGCTGAAATCTGGGTGACAACAAAATAATTTGAAGCAGAGCACTTTTTTTCTCTGTGGACAGCAGTCCTCTCCACACTAGAATATTTTAATACATCTTAGAGACAGACCTGACTCACCAGTTAACACTGCACAGCAGGAGTAGTGAAGAAATCATGGCAAGATTGAGATTTGTAGGCTTTATGTGGGAGAACAGTTACATAAGTAATTCCATTTATCTCATTGTGCTACTGTGCATAATCTGTCAGCCTCTTAAAATGGGTACGTTGGGTATTGGCATTAATCAGCTCAGCTGTATTGCTTTGCACCTGGACAGGAAAGCATATACCTCTGTGCCCAGATCCAAATTTTATGAAGATTGTACAGCATTTACTTCAAAAAGTGTGTGTATTTCTGACCAGTGGCACCTTCCTTTCCAAAATGCAGATGTAGATGACTAGGATAAGATCTGGTTTTTAGCCTTTTTCATCTGCAGAGAAATAATTGTTTTCTCTAACCCACAAATAAAGATCATAAGGAGTTATTCCCAGTTTTTCTAGGAATATTGTCAAAGTACATGATAGAGCATTTAAAAAAATAAAATTATTTTCTCTCTACATTTTCTTTTTTCTATGATTGACTTTCCGGGACTCTAAAAGCAAATGTCTGATATTTCCATGGCAAAAGAATATCCCCTGCCTGCAAACTCATCATTCCAGTAACCCACAGTCATTAGTATTCACCTCGATTTCAATGGGATGAGACACATTAGCAAGGTAAAAAACATCTTCACCTGCATGCAACCAAATTCTTGCTGAGCTGTACTTTAACCCGTAAATAGTCCCACTGAAGTCAAGAGGGACAATTATTGTGTAAAGAACTCCCAATAAGCATAGGTATCGGAGCTGGGCTTATCCGAGTAAGTCCCAGGCCTTTAATGAATTTTATGCAATTGCTATTCTACAACCACATACAGCCCCATTAGCTTCAACCAAGATCCATCGGGGACTCATTGCAAAACTAGGTCTTAAAGGCAGGCTGCCAAGAATGAATGGTTTAACTTAAGGGATGATGTTAAAATGATTTAGATTGACAGTTAAATTAAGTGAAACTACCTGTGTAGACACACACCAGTTTAGTATGCCCCTGTAATTTACAGTTTAAAACCCCAGGAGCACCCACACACCACCTCACATGGGCTTAATACTGCAACATAACAGACTTTGTTTGCTAACAGCACTCAAGAGGCACATTCTACCTGACAATTTCTCCCCGCTTTGTGAATCAAGAAGTCTGCAGCATGACCTATACCTAATGATGAGTCTCTTTTCTTTACCAAGATGCTTTACTCATCTGTCTTGCCCTGTCTGCCCCTGCACTCTCTGCTCACCTTGCACTTCTGTGCAGCGGATGGACTGTTCATTTCTGACCATGTTTATTCTTTTCGCGATCCCATTTGGTCTGCAAGAAATAAATGAACCTGTGAATGCTAGCTTTTGAAATCTCATCAGAGATATTTTGACAGAAAATATACTTTTTAAATCATACATAAATAAAAAGAAAAGATCTTTTCCTGTCCTAGCAATCTTGTGCTGCATACAGTGAACAGTCTTCCATCTCTTGATACAGTATAATATGAAAACTACATGGAGAGACGAGTGTTGACTTCAAGCCGCGTGCCAGTGGTTTTACTGAGCTGTGAGTAAGACCCAATAGCAGATAATTTGTTGCAGATATAACACAATGAACTATTTTTCAAATATACCTCTTCTGGATTTGTCAATAAATTGCTGGGCCTTGATCTTGTGGTCCTTTATCTGTCACAAGCCTGTGCTAGCTATACACAATATCCATAAAGCCACATTATGGTCTGGTAGGTAGCTCTGTAATATCTGTAATTTGTAGATAGCCTAACCTGGGTTGTTTTTTGTTTTGTTGTTTGTTTGGGTGGTTGGTTGGTTTTTTCCCACTGTAAAAAAGGTTGGGCATTTTTGTGTTGTGCTCTCTAATGAATAGGAGAAAATGGTGTGGGCTACACAAGGGGTTTTGTTTGTTTTCTTTTCTTTAACCTCTCATTACTCCTCAAAAAAACTCTTACAGACATTTTACGACATATTTCATGTTGATTACAATAAATATACAGAAAGACTTCAAAATCTGAAGATAGGACACAAAAATTCAGTGTTTTATACTGAACTCTGTTCGTTCCTTCAGTGGTGTGTGTCTAAACAATTTAGAGTCACAGTGAGAGTTCAAACTAACTAGAAGTGTCAGCTAACATGTTAAAAACAAAACAAAACAAAACAAAACAAAATAAATAAACCTCAAAACACAGAGAAATTGATGGATATGCTTTTCTTTGAATATGGATACACAAGGCCAGGTTGGATGGGGCTCTGAGCAACCTGGTCTAATGGAAGGTGTCCCTGTCCAGGGCAGTGGGGTTGGAACTAGATGGTCTTTAAGGTCCATTTCAACACAAATCATTTTATGGCTCTATGATATGATTTTTTTCAATCATTTTTATCTCTTACTTTTCCCTTTCTTTTGTTTTCTTTGATCTTCCATATATACATTACCTCCCCTTGTTTCTGGGTAGGTAATCCTCTCCCAGAAGTTCTCAGGTAAACTGTCCTATGCAGAATGTCATAAAATGTCCATCACCTCCAAATCGTACACATCCTTCCACGAAAAACTGGACTCTGAAATAAAGGCTGGAACCTGTGGCTAAAGATCAGTTGAGCTTTTGCCAGAACTAGAGTAAGTAAGTAAAAAATAATTTCAGGATTACAATTGGCCCTAATATGTCTCTAATAGAAGAACATGACTAAGCTAAATGAAAACGGTGTTAACTGAATTGTGTTAGTATTCAGTATTCAATTGTCATCCATTTATTACTCTTAGGAGTAGAGATCTGTGATCTTCACATTTGCCATAAACACTTTTCAAGGTTTTGTTCTCTCTAGCTGCTCTTAAAAGTTCCAGCTTAAGGGACTATTTACAGGTCCTCTGAGCTATATTAGTAGGCTTGGAATCTACAATCTGGTATAAAATTTAACACATATTTAATAACTTCTCTGAAAGAGAGCCAAAAATCCTGATGCTGGCAACAGTTTTCAAGTCAACAGTAATTAAACACTGTGGAGTCCATGAAAGTTTATTTAAAAAAAAAAAAATGTATATATATATACATAATAGATTAAGAAGAAACTATATATTAAATGAGGAAGAAACCAGACAAAGAAGAAAAAAAATTATATATACACACACGTATCAAAACTTCTATACTCCCTATAGGAAAGGAGACTTTTGTGAGTATGAAAATCTGTGCAATCAAGAAAGGAAAGAAAAGCTGGTTTTAATCCAAATGCTTTATGCAATTTTGGTATTTATTGAATCAACTTAGAAAAGCCCAGCAAATAACTCGTGATGTACAATTTATAGTAAGGGATCAAACATCTTATATTCTAAGCCTGTCTAATTTCAAATTTTTATTGACAGGGAAAGTACACAATGTTTATGTGTTGTATTCTTGCAGGGAAAAAAAAAGAAAAGAGAAGCGCCACTCTAAACCCACTCACATCTCATCTCATCAGTAGTAACCTGCATGAATGATAATAGGGACTCAAAGCTCTCTAGTTCTATGTGACAGTTCTAATAATGCAGTGCCAGATGTTTAAAATGTCTGCAATACCCAGAGGTTGCAGTGCAGTGACCTCCATGGTCTCCCCTTCAATGGAATTGGTTGGTAAATCTAAACATAATTACAGTGCAATCCACTTCTAATAGGCATGATTGCAATATAGCAAAAAAAAGAAGCACTTGCAAAACTAAATGTGTTTTAAATGAAATGTATTGTTTTCTCATTATAATAGATACTCTTTGGGTGTCTATTATTACTGCCTCCTAAGAAGACAACAAGGAAGGAGCTTTGAGCGTGTTTGAGAGATGGAAGAACATCAAGTAATGTAACCTTTGTGCTTTCATTCCCACAAGCTGTGTAAACCACTGAGTTAAAACAAATATTTCTAAAAAACAAAGCTTTTAATTTTTTTTGCTAAGCCTCTGCAACAGCACATTGGGAATGTTCTTACTATACAGTCCTTGGCAGATAGCTGGAAGAGCAGTATTCTCCTTATCACATTTTACCAGCAAACTTGCTGTAATAATACTATATCCTCACTTTCAAAATTAACTTAGAAAGCATACGGAATTAACGCATAGCCTTTTTCAAGACCCAAAGCCTGACCCAAACCAAAGGAAAAAAATCTCCTTTATCCTTGATGCTAAAATTTCCTGCAAAATAAATAAACAGAGCACTCATTGGCCTGTGTAAGTGGATGTGAATTCAGAATGGAAGAATTTTAAGTTGTGTTAGTTACACAACCAGTGTCAGTGAAATGACAACATGAGAGCAGTCTGTTGCAAACTGGAATGGTTTGTAATGACTATCAGGTTGATGTAGTTAGCTGTTATGTCCGTGAAAGAGTAAATGCTGCATCTATTGCTATCACGCTGTCGTTATCAGTAGGTTATTAAAAGATATTACAGAGCAGAACTGAAGAGGCCTTCTTTTGGTTCAATACTTGTCACACAGAAAAACAAGTGACAACGCATGTTACAGAAGGCATTTCAGCCACTCCTACTGCCTGAACAGAGCAGAGATGAGGGGCCCCTCAGAGGAGGTGATGCAGTTATGTAAAACAGAGGAAGTTCGTAGATTAGGAGGTCAGGGCAGGTGTTCCCTAAACAGATTCTTCTTATCCTCCCTTTTCTCCAGAGAAATTCAGCAGATGATGAGTGGTTCTGACCAAGCCTGCCCTCTGCCCTGTGGAATGCAAGGGGTATTTTAATCTAGTGAAGTTTCTCTTAAGCCCTGGTGGCAAAGTTCCCATGACCAGACTTCTGAAATGCTGCCCTTTCATTTTTTGAGAGCTCATACTGCCTTTCACTGTGGGATTTTCATTTCAGTCCCAACCGAGGACAGTGTTCAGACTCTTCCTCCCTAATTTACTTATATTTTGAATATCATTACTGGAGGGGCTCAGGAGAGACCCCTCCCACCTCCACTGTCTGCCTTATTGCACAAAGCAATCACAACTGACCAGGTAACCTCCATCTTCCAGACCATGATGGGCTCTCACTGAGCTGCCTCCCCAGCTCACCATCTTCTCTCAGTAACATCCAAGTCAGCCGGAGTGAGCTCTCAGAGCTGCCTTCACACACAATTTGGCATGGCTGAAAGAAGCAGTTTGCCTCTTTCTGCTGCTCAGAGGCATCTGAAGCGCCTATTGTCTTGCATGCAGAAACAGTGACTTATCCTTTCTCATTGCAAAGTCATTTGATATTGGGGCACCTCTCCAAGCACCAATTCTACTGTTTTCACCAAGAAACCTAGCTCTGATTGAGCTTCCTTACCACAGGAGAAAATTAAAACCTCATTCAGTAGAAATTTTCCAAAAAGCACAAATGCTTCATGTTTCTCAACCATCCCTTTTAGGATCAAGGCCTCATTCATCAGGTTCTCCTATTCCCAGAGATGGCCATAATAATTTTGTCATGGATAGCTACCCTCTTGGGTTCAAGGACAAGTTCACAGGTTCATGAAAATCCCCTAATCGCTCATGGAGAGGTACGTTTTGAGACACTTGTTGTGCAGATAAGATATTGTGAACACAATATATGGATCACTCTAAAGGCAAATAATTTTACTTTGTAGACTTACAAACAGTCATGTTGTCATAAATCTGGAGCTATAAAATATGAAACAAGGTTGTTTTTACACCATTGAACTATTTTGGAAAGCTAAAGTTTGATGAAAATATGTGTTGGCTTGTTTTTGGTTTTTTCTATTCCAAATACATCAATAATATTCCATTTAATTTATATACCCACAGCTGTCAGCTACATCCAAACCCTCTTAGTGCAGTGATATGGAAACATTTTCACTGAAAACTTCTTAAGAATACCTTAGAGAGTTCACATTCATATCTATTTAAGTCAGCAGATGAATAGAATCTACCTAACCTAATTGGGGCAAAGGAAAAAAAATCAATAAAGCAAGCTTTCTTCTTATCGGTTTGTATCCCATTTCTTGTTGGTTGCTGCTTGCACTCTGTCTTATTTGGAGGAAACCTTTGTTCAGAGTTTAATTTGTTTGCTCATTCCACGGTCACACCCCTTGGATATAAAGATCTCTCTCTTTCTCCCTCTCTCTCTCTCTAATAACTAAGGAGTAGTATATGGAAATAAAACATTATGGAAGGCATCCACCTGGCAAACACAGTTTCATTAAATGCTTTTTCATGATGGGAAAAATATTAACTTTTATATTTAGTTAATTAAAGCACATCAGAGGAAAGTCAACTTACTGTCATACAATAGTTATTTGGGGCTTTTTTCAATATTGATTCTAAATATGTTTTCCTTTTTCTTATCCTGCCTAGCGCACCATATCTGCCTAGTGACATTCACAGAGCCAGTGAAGGCCCATACAAGCAAACAGGATTCATCATCCCAGGAGGCCACTTTTTTCACAAGGATACATGAGAGGAGGAAGTGTCTTAGCTTTGGTTTTGGATAAAAATGGTTCCCTGTGTTATAAAGTTTCTGGAATAATTCCACCAGATACAAGTTACCTAACCCTGCACCAAAAGGCAGGGATTTAGTTCCCTAAGTTTCCATCGGATCTGTAGGAGACCGTCAGCTTCTGCGCTACCACCTGGCTTCTCTAGCTTTCTCCTGACATTATTATTCTGGATCCTGTGCAAATCATATTGCTACAGCACCTTCTTTTGAGGCATTCCCTTTGTGAGTCTCCTGGAATGAAGCTAGAAGTCGTATACTTGGCAGTATCAACTCTTTATGAAGTATCCCAGTTTTGAGTCATCCTGACACGGTTTTGAGTATGCAACAGCAATCTCATCAGCTTCAACTATAGCAAAGGAAAGGAATACACTGCTCTTGAACTTGCAGATCAAATTCTAGGATAATGGCAGAAAAAGTAGAAAAAGCAGTATGCACCACCCCTTGCTTCCCCAAGCCAGATCTGTGATTCAGGGGGAATGAAAAGAAGAAGAAAAAAATCAGGGGGCTCAAAGAACACAATCTTTGATAATCACAGTCTTACAGTCACAGGTGTTGCAATGTGGAACACAATATAATGCTGTATACAGACATTGCTTCAAGGAAATATCTGTTACATTCAGGAAGGTAGTGTGCAAGTGATGACAGAAAATGTGTCTGGTTTGTTATTTTGAACTAGACTTCTGGGACCAGGCTGATATTCCAAGTCTGGTGATATGCTTGCTGTTGTAGATACTAATTCCGAAGGAAACAAGGACTTTCACTGTGGATGAAACACAGTAGGTCATTCCCTACATGCTCCCAGTTTTCTCTCCTGCAGTGGAGTGCATAAGCTTCAGTGCATTCTTATTGCTGGGGAAAATAAAATTAAATAGTTAAAAAAAAATAAAAAAGAAAAGAAAAAAGAAAAGAAAAGAAAAGAAAAGAAAAGAAAAGAAAAGAAAAGAAAAGAAAAGAAAAGAAAAGAAAAGAAAAGAAAAGAAAAGAAAAGAAAAGAAAAGAGAAGAGAAGAGAAGAGAAGAGAAGAGAAGAGAAGAGAAGAGAAGAAAAGAAAAGAAAAGAAAAGAAAAGAAAAGAAAAGAAAAGAAAAGAAAAGAAAAGAAAAGAAAAGAAAAGAAAAGAAAAGAAAAGAAAAGAAAATATCTTTGTTCTTGTGCACTGTTAAAGAAGAAAACTTGGCTAAATGACTTTAGACTGTGGTGCTATCAATTTTATGAATGAAGTTGAACAATCCTTTTTCTTAGACAAGTTACACATTTAATTACAAAGACACTTATTTGTAGGCTTTTTTCCATCTGCAAAAAAGGGTCTGTTACATTCATTTAAGGGTTTAGAAAAAAAGCTACAAAACTGATACAATTATAATAAAAATAATAATCCCTTGTGTTCCTATTAGGGGAAAGTGTGATGAGTAATTGCGTCTAATTTATCCCCTAATGTGTTGCCATGATACAACTGTCCTTATCTCCACCTTTTTTTAACTTTCAATGCATAAGAAATTCTATGGAATGAGTTACAATTTAGTTTTTGCAATTATATTTCCTACACTTGGAGAAATGACCCACTCTGCCTGATTTGTATATGATTTTTTCTATCACTTGTTGCTAGGAAAAATCATATAGGCACTTAGGAAAGAAAATCATAGAATAAAATAATCAATACTGTAAATCTTACAGACTTTCTCCCTACTTTAGAGAATGGGGTATATTACAAACTGTAATATATTTCTGTGCCTATTGTTAAGAAAGCTGCTCATAGCTTGTCATAATTTCTAGGGCAGGATAGTTAAAAGGACCTAAAGATAATATGACACATGATATTTCTGATAGAGCTGCACTGTGAATTCCTATGGGCAATTGCTTAGAAGCTATCTGAAATCACCTCTTTTTATAACAATTTCATTGTTTTTATGCTGGTCTAGATTCTGCATCAGAAACAGGCTTCATGGCACCGTTAACACCACTAATTCTTCTAAAGATTTGGCTGCTTAAAATTCCTTGTTCACGCTATCTGTATAACAAATTGTCCTCTTCAAGGTGATAAATTATTTATTAGTCTAATGAACAAATCAATCAGTAGAGCTGGATAACTGGAACACACAGCTTTTGGCGAAGTAAGGTCTGCATGTTTACATTTAACACAGAAAAGCCTTGACTTTGATGCAGACCTTTCAGAGGTGTTTATTAATCATGATCTCATTACAGTTTTGGTAGACTAATAGCTTTTTATTTGTCAGAATTGTTTCTGATGATGTAGTGCTGCTGTCCTAAAAATACAGATCTATTTACACTATTTAACCTTCTACAAAATTGTTCAAAGGTAGCTTATTTCTAACATTGTGCTTTATATTAAAACAAATCAAGATTAATAACTTAAGTCAGAGTGATTTCAGAGCTGGTGTCTGTGAAATGTCGTGGCTCTCAGGTACAGAACTCAGAAGCAGCTCATGGGTCAGCAGCAGCACACAGTAGTGACTCACTGCAGAATTGGAAGTATTACTCTGGTATCAGGTCCAATACCTTTGGAATATGGCAGGGAGTCTCTAACTGCAGAAAGATACATATTGAGAGAATTAAGCATATTTTAGTGTTTATTAGCGAGAGATTTGGGATTTAGACTAGAATGTACTTTGAAACTAACCTAAATGAACATCTTTTGAAGGGTGAAATGGCATGTACTGTAGCTCATCAAAATAAGAAATGTGAATTAGTTCCTGAACCATAGCTCTACAACTTATTCACATCATATTTGGCAGGAACTTGTTAAGAGGGCATAGAATGAAAGGAGTGCATTCAGACCAATATAAGAATGTAGCCACACAATTGCCTTTAAATCACTGAGTGTTGTCTGATGAAAAATCTTTTAGCTGTTTTGGAACTTTACAACCAATGACTTCCATGGTTTTTTTTTTGCTTGTTTGTTTTTTTTTTTTGGTGAAAAAATTACTGGAAAACGCCAGTTTGTACTGCTATGGCAGAAGATGATGGGGAAAGTATATTTAGGGGAAATTTTGTAATGCCAAACTTTTAATCTGCTTTATATCAAATATTCAACGAAAAGCAGTTGTAGCATGAAATTAAATTATCAGATTGGTTAACTGTGAGACCATATATTAGACAAGTGAAACTAGTCATTTTAACAGGCACAATTTTTCCAGTGTTTGTATTTAGCAGTAAAATTACTTGGTTTAGCAAAACTGCATTAGCAAATAAACTGATACACTTAGCTGTACATACAATTAATTGCAAACATTATTATTAGTGATTAGAAATTGCAGCCTTCGGCATCAATTCATCTTGGTGGCACATGTTATTGATGATGAAATGCTGTTGATATATACCTATTTTGACTCGTATTTAGATGAATATATGGAGCAATCTGTTTCCTTCATGACATCTTACTGCTGGTGTTGAAATCAAATTTAAGTTTTAAGTTGGAATCAGGACATCTAATGAGAGTTCATGGGCAAAGCTCTATCAAAATGAGAAATGTGGGCATAAAGCATTGATCAATGAACTGTTCGCTCTTGAAAAACTAAATGCTTTAATCCTGAGGCAGAATATGCACTTTGTGTTGGTCTCATGCATATAAATAGCCACTTTTGAGTCCCAGTTTAATCTGAGTGAAAACGTCTCCACATAACTCTAAATGTGAAAGTTTCCCACCACTCCCTTCCCCACTTTAGTATGATCAATGGGGAATTGACTTGAGCGGAAGAAGGGTCTGACCTACAAATCCAATTAAGCAAATTCTTGGTTGCTTGGTATCAGGTACAGGATACAACTTTTATATTATTTTTATTTTAACCTAGTGGTCTAAGTGAACATGTAAATACATTTCTGCAACCTTTGAGCACTAAACTAAAAGAGGACTAAATCTTTATATCCTTTGGTAATTTAGAGATAAGGTATAAGCGAAATTTCAGTTCTCTCCTCTCCAAACTTTTACTCTCTCTTTTACCTTATACGTCTGGGTAAGTGCATATCTTTGTCTGACTTCCAATAAATACTTCATTTTGGTGCAACTTCCCTCAGAATTACAAAGTATACAACACTTATCATCACTGTTGTGTTATAAGTGTTGCTAAAGTGAATAATGAGTTTTGTTTTTTCTTGATTGATGTGCAAACGTTCTTTAAAAAAAATGAAAGGTCTCATTTATAACACCTTGTATGACCACGTAAGATAGTCTTGGACTGGAAGAGCTCACATTCATGTGAGAATCCATATAGTGGAAGAGAAACAGCAGGGCAAAGTATTTGTGTGGTTTTGTTTTTTTTGAGGTTTATTTTAACAGAGAAATCTGTGTTAACTTGCCGGACTCACATAGAGAGTTTGTGGCACATATGACACAGTAAACACCTTTACTTGACTCTCTGTCATTTTATTTTTAAGTTGCATGCTTTTGTGTCATTTGGTTTTCAGCTACATATAGTTTCCATTCACTCTAGCTGAAAGTGGATGAAGTGGTGATGCCTTCTGAGAATCCAACACCACCAATAATCAGGCTGACAGCATAGAACCACAGACTGCAGCATTAGCATTTTATTTTCCAATGCCTGTTCACCACAGTCCGTATTCACTTTGGACAGTGACAGCCCCTTTTAAATCCTCACACAAGGCACCATACTGCACTTTAGCCTTTTATTATCTCATGCTGCAGTCACTTTATCCAATTAACACACCTCTTCTGTGCAGGCTACCTGATGATCCTTGTGGGTCACTTCCAGCTCAGGATATTCTATGATTCTATGGTTCTACAGGTACAAAAAAGATTAAATAAAAGGATATAGGAAGAGAGGGAAAAGAACTGGCCATATTCTCATGCCACCCAAATTCTGGGCTTCACAATTCTTGGTTCCAAATAATATAATTGTAATAAATACTAGTTAATACTAGCAAATTCTACGTTTCCTGATATTTATTCTGCTTTATTTTTTTTCTTTCTACTCTTTCAGTAAAACACTCTGATTTATGTCCTGCTGAAGCTCTGAATCTGCTTACACAACAGAACTGAATAAAATGGACTTTGATGGATTTGCTTTCTCCCTCTCAGCCTCCACCATCTTTGCAGTATCATTGTGGGTTTTTTCCTGAGTAATGAGTAGTTACTTTTTCTCTGGTGCTGATTACTCTCTTAGTAGTTCTCTCATGCTTAAGCTTGATACCTACAGAAACACATCCCTCTGTTCTCCTTTCCCTGAAGCATTTCCGAATACCAAATATTACCTGGTCTGAAGTAGGAGAATAGTTACTGAAGTGTAACCTAGAATACTGGATACTGAAGTATTCTAAGTTGAATTTATTAAAGAACATGTTACATTTCTCTATTAATATCCAAGCCTATTTTAGAGAAACACAAGTTTACAGTATTCACTTCACAAATGGAGAACCTGAGACACTGACATCCCTTTTTCAAGGCAGAACAGAAAACACAGTTCCTCAGTTTCTCTGCTCATGCCTTAGTGCCCTGATCTCAGAAATACACTGAAAACTCAGTGCACGCCTTCTGGATGTACAGCATCTTGAAGATTTAAAAAAGAAAATATGATTATGTTCTCACTGAGAGCCTCATCTATGTAGTGACTTAGCTGAAATTGATTACATTAGCAACAACTCATCCAATAGTGAAATGCAACCAATGTTTCAATGAAATATGGCCTTCCTTTAATCATACAACAAAAACATTTTGGAGTGTGGTTACAAGGACGGACATATGACTAGCCGACAGGGAAAGGCATATTATTGGGATACTGTTTTTTGGAGTTGGAAGGTGAAAGGAAAGGAGAGTGCAGAAGATAACTGGTCTTTTTCATGGTTCTACCGCATTAGTTGGCTGCAATGTTGCTTAGAAATGCTGAGACCATAGAGGTAGGTTCATGACACCAATGAAAATGTGTATGAGTTGCCTATAATTAAATCAGACATCTGTTAAGCAATGGTATTGAACTACACATAAGCCAATATATGCACTGCCATAATTCTGCTGAAGTACTGTTCTGCTGAAAGTACTCAGTAATCAAGAAGCTACTAACTTTAGACTGAAAAAAAAAAAGGAACCACATTTTTTGTAAGGTCATTATTATTAAAGCCGTAAACTGGAAGACTAAAATTTACAAAAGTGAATAAATATTTGTCAGCTCAAGTTTTAATACATAATGATTTAGATATAATATTCTACGTTGCAATGGTGATGCCTTACCCTGTTGCCTTAAAATCAAAGGCCAGACACGGTTAAGGGAAAAAGCGATTTTGCCTCAGTATTTAATAAGGATCCTTTGGTGCAGCACTTTGTCAAGGTGGAATGCGGCGAAATGCACACACACGATAGCTCCCGTGTACAATTTTATAGACTACAAATTAGCATATCTAGCCAAGATGCTCCAATGAGAGACTTGAATAAATGGGGTGATGTACCCCCATCCCAAGGTATTCCTCCTTGGATGGGCCTAGACTCAACTACAGGACGTGTTCTAGAAGGGACCTTGGTTCCCCGAGATAGCGTAGGGCTTTCCGGCCTCCAGCTGTGAGGCCTTCAGGATATTTGGTCTTCTGGCCTAACAGAATATCAGGACTATGCTAGGTTATCAGACCTAAAGAATTACAAGTATGTGTGCTAGGAGCACTGAGAATACAGAACAGGGTATATAAGAAAAGGCAAAAAAATCATCATGGCAACAATGGAGTATCACAGATGCTTATCTATGCACATATTATTATAATCAATATTTTGCTAAAAATGGCATACTGCTAGAATAATCAGAGTGAAGCATAATCTCTGCTGGCCCATGGGGTTGTTTCTCCCCAAGTGGAGATCTTGGCCATTCCATTTAAAATTCATGAAGTTCCCAGCAGCCAGTTTTATCACCTTACTTACATCCTCATTTCAGCTCTGCCCTTTGATGATTAGCCAGTTTGGTATTGTCTGGAAATGTGTGGAATGTAATATATTGCATCATCCAGTCGTTAACTAAAAAAATATTACACAGAATTGGCCTCAGTATCTACTGGAAAGAGCACCACTAAGTAACTAAGTAGAATTTTTCTATGATTGTTCACCACAGTGTGAGCACATAGATAGAGTAAATTCTCAACCCATCTTATATCTCACAAACCTGACTCTAAAACATGTTGGAAGCTATGCTGAAAAAATTTCTTAAGCAAGTTGTTAAAGTATACAGGCAGAGGGCCAACTCCAGTCTCAAATCCAATGAGTGTGATAGAAATGTGAGAAACTGCTGGGCACTACAAAATCCCAAAAAATGGGAAAGGAGTTAATGTAACTCAGCTTGAGACTAAACAAATAAGAACGCATGTGGGAAACTACAACATATTATGAATGATGCAAAGGAATATCAGGTATATATTAGATATTAGGAAGAAATTCTTTACTGTGAGGGTGGTGAGACACAGGAACAGGTTGCTTAGAGAAGCTGTGGATGCCCCATCCCTGGAAGTCTTCAAGGTCAGGTTGGATGGGAGTCTGAGCAACCTGATGTAGACAAGGGTAGCCCTGACTATTGAAGGCTGGAACTATATGACCTCTAAGATCCCTTCCAACCCAAACCATTCTCTGATTCTAGGACTGCTTCTGGGTGAAAGACATCAAAATACTGGAAAGCACAGGTTTACTGGGGTGAATGTCTAAAACCAAAGACTAAAATTCTAAGACCATATAAGGGTGAAAAGTCTGCAAAACCTGTTGAGCAAAGAAAGAGTAATAAGGACTGCTTGTTCGTTGAGGAAAAGGAGAAAAGAGGGAATACTGAAAGGCAAATAATTTGACTAGGTTGTCTGAGAGTGCTGTTAGGCAGAAGCAAGCTTGGTTATTCTCCAGATGGGAAGGAGAACTGGGAGTTGAACCAACAAAACTGGCAGGGCTGTGCCCTCACTAACAATGGCAGTTCCACAGTAACTGAATGAGAATAGCAAAGCAGAACAGGGGATGGTAATCAGTCCAGTGTCCAGAATCCCAGATATGTCCACGGTGACAAGGGAGACCTGAGGTCAAGTTGGAAAGTCAAGTCTATGGGTCAGGCTCAGAATGAACAGGGTACATGATCAGGCACAGATACATCAGCAATGAAGCTTGGACGAGAAACCTTCAACACTGCTCCAAACAAAGGGAGGCCAGAACCTTGCTTCATTCAAAATTCTCACATCCACATCTTTCCCAGAAATCTGATCCAATATTCTACAGCTGCATTAAACCAGAGTTGGTCTTGAGCACTGGAAGCAAAAACCCTGGGAAGTAGGGGTGAACAAGGAGGCTGGAGACCCCGTTGATGCACCTGATTGGTGCGGCAGCAGTAGGGCAACAACCCTGAACTGACTGTACCCCATGAGTGCAATTTGCTTCCCTGGCTGTGGGACCTAGTGTCAACAGGGACAGACCAGATGTCCCTAACACAAGGTAAAAAATAGCCAGCGCTTTCCTCATCTACATAGTCAGCCATCTCATATACTGAAAAAGAACTAAGCAATATGCCTTATATATGTTTGAAAACACATATAGAAAAATATCCCAAACTTCCCCACATTGAATAAAATTTGTTTTCCCCTTGCATTCCTCCTCTCTTCCAAAAGTCTCGTAGGTATCCATAGAGTTCTTCCTCTAGGACAAGGAACTTGATATCTCCAGTTTTTTGCAGATGTGTGAGGAAACCTGTTATCCAAGGGCTTACTTTCAAGTACTGCTTTTTTTAAGAGTTATTTTTCACACTTTTTTTTTTCTTTTTTTTTTTCTTTTTTTTTTTTACATTTTATGTGTAGAAAGCAGGGTAATTTTATTCTTAACTCACAGGAAGTGTATTATAATTTTAGTATATTGACCTGAGAATGTCAGTATTGGGAATGTCAATACTACAGATAAGCTGTGAGTCTTTGATAATATTTGCATTATAACCTAATCAGAAGAGATAATGATATTAGAAGAGCACAGAAAGTCTTACTCTTCACATCAGTCCAGTCTACCCAGCAGTTTTAGGTGTAAATACTGTTCTACAAGTAAGCTCCACTACATGTCCTTCACACTTGCCAGTCTACAACAAAGGCACATCAGTAACATGGTCTGAGGACATCAGTAACAGACTTCCTGAGGAGACTGCTGAATCTATACCTTGATTTACTTTTTCTCTTCCTTTAGTGTGAAGAAAAGCATAGTTGCTGAACTTGAACGTCCATATTCTCTGAAAGTACAATTCCTACAACTAGCACAAATACATATAGCCTCCCTAAGTGTACAGATGACTGGCTCAGAATCAACATTCTCCAACAAGAAATTAATTGTTGATGAATCATACAAAGAACTAAGTGCAGTATTTGTTACATAACTTCTTATTTATGAGATTTTGTGCATCACAAGCACCTTTCTTGAATTTATACCACCAATATATATGCCAATATCTATGTAGGTTAGTATATATTTAGGTATATATCTTTGATACTGTAATTTCTTAAAAGTTAAAGATGTAAGGTGCATGTGTTATACAAGCCACTACATAGTGCTAGTGCTTCCAAACTCCACTATCACAAACTTTACCCCATCTGTCATGTCTACTCTTCTTATACCAAAAGTATCTATGAACTCAAAGCTTTGAGATTCAAAGTGTCCAAAGCAGCTCAGCTGAGGAGAGGATAGGTATGGGTTATGCACAGCCCTGTTGACATTAATGTTTTTCCAGAGAACCCCAGAGAACCATGAAATATTAGGTCTGTTTGCTGGATGCCAGGTCAATAAGGCTTGTTGGAGCTACACAGTTACAGCCATACCTCAAGCTGTCACTTGTTCACCTTGGGCATGCATAATATTTTATGTAAGATCACAAGCATAGTCCAGTTTGGAAAGGCTGATCTCTGTTCACCTAATTTTTTCAGAGATTAAGTACAATATTCTGTGCAAAAGACAGGGCAGTCTCATTTAAGATTACTCTTGTTCAGGTCCTGAGCTGCACAAATCAAACAGAAACATAGAATCGAAATGGTTTTGGTTGGAAGGGACCTTAATGATCCTCTGGTTCAGACGCCCCCACTCCTCCCTCCCTGTGAGCAGGGACGTCTTTCATTAGACCAAGTTTCACAGAGTCCCATGCAACCTGTCCTTGAAAGCTTCCAAAAACGGCATTCATCACTTCGCTGGGCAACCCGTGCCGGTGTCTCATAACCCTCATAGTAAAGGAGCTCTTCCTTACGCCTCATCATAGCCTAGGCTGCAGAGGTGAATAAACAGGACTGCAAAGAACTCTGCTGAGAACCTTCCTGTGCTGACTGAGACAGAATTTCGTGTGGATAGGGAAAATAAAGACTTCAGAAGGAAGAAACAGGAAGGTGAGTGACACAAGATGGTGTAACAAGCCTTATTCATGTAATCAGCTCTTAATTGGTCAAGTAATCTTAATGAAGACACTGGAAAGGGTGGCATGAATCAAGACCATCTATGTCAGGACTACACACTTGGATGATGAAAAGTGATGAAATTAGTGATTCAGAGCACCAGGCCTTTAAAATATATGAAGAAGGGAAATTAAAACAGATCTTAATCTGCCTTAAATTTACACTTAATTACTTACAATTTTCAAGAATCATATTGCCTGATTTAAAGGTCTCTGGACTCAAGCCCTGATTTAGACTAAATATCAAAGTATTTGGGATACGGGTAAAATAAATTGAATTAACTATTAATTTTTATTTATTTTTTAAGTCAACCGGGAAGCACCATCCCCAGAGAAATTATGTCCTGCTAACAACCTGCTTCATTTTAACCTGCAATGCACAGAAAGCAAACAACACTACCCTTCATCAAAATGTTGAACCAGTATTTGAAGAGCAGACAGCTGTGGTCTTGTAAGCCTCTGGATTTTATTTCATCTCAGTGTGCTTAAGTAAACAGAAGAAAACTGTTTGCTTTGTGAAAGAAATAGGATTGTAAAAATGCTGTAACTCTGCTTGGAATTCATCCAAAGTAAAGAAATTAAGTTTCTGTCTGTAGAAAAACTGACATTCCTCCCTCTTTCACCCATCACCCTACCTCATGAAATCTTAAAATGTCAGCTTGAGCTGCCCATCCCTACTCTTTGGAATTTTATTAAGTTAGTTATCAAAACTGCCTTCATTTATATCTACTAGATAATTCCAATGAAGTAGGAGAGCAGTATATGCAGTCTCCTGAGCTGCCATTCACAAGAGATGATGTGCATTTTATATAAGAAATTATGTTCCTTGCACTCCCACAGCTTGAAATATGGTCCTTTGAAATTTTTTTATTACCAATATGTTGCTGCTTCTTTTCAAGCATTTGTTCCCCATGGGAACACTATAGGATTTGGATTTTTTTCTTTTCTTTTTGCTACAAGGCGTTAAAGTAGGACATCAAACAGAAGCAGCATGAATAGAACAGTCATTCATTTATCTTCTCTATTTTAAAATACAAAAACCAAAACCAAACCAAACAATGTTTCTTACAGTTTCAAGAATATGTTTTTAAAGTAAATCAATTAAAAAGATCACACAACGAAATTCAGTTTTCAAAATTTCTTTACCTGTAATTCTATTGTGTTTGAAGGGAGCCTACTATGAACCCCAGTGATTTTCAAATTACTCTGACGGTGAAGTTAGTTGAATTCTCCTGTAAAATATGAAAGAAAATACCACTGATCTGTATAAACAATGCCACTGTTTTTCCTTAATTTTCCATTCATTTCACAAAGCTGATCTTGGAGGACCCATGACATGACACAACCACGGAGAGGAAATCTGGTCTGTACAAGCACAGGTACATTAACACAAGTGTGCTTTCAATATGCAAAAGTGTAGGAGGTTGTCAGTACTTTACCTGTACCACCTGGAACAAATGAAATAATAAAATGGGAGAGATAACATTTTCTTCCACACTGGATCTTTATATGGTGTAAAACATGTGTGTGTGCAAAGAAACCAGAGGGGGATGATCAATTGATTGATTCAGTCTTAGTCCTTTTGAAGCTTAGAGTTTCAAGTCAGGTTGCTGTGAGCTATGCTGTACTTCTGAGCTGGTTTTGTGTTCTGTCATCAACAGCACAGGAAGAGTAAGAGACTGCGCTGTACAAAAAAAGCCCAAAAAAGCCCAAAAAACCAGGAAACCTTAAGTAATAATCACTAAAATGCACTTCCCATTCTCTCAAGATATTGTTTCCCCTATTTTGGTTTAAAACATCTTTGAATGCTCTCAATTTTCCCTGTCTTTATTCATATCATCATTCATGCGCTCTGTGCAGCAAAGGTTATGCCAGATCTTTTGTTTTTAAACTTTTGCTAATCTTTAAATAGTCAGCCTTGAAAATTCATTTCAGGCAAGGGCTTTGCATAAATGATCTTAGCTTAGAAGGTTAAAATGAGTTGCCCAATTGTTGCATCCTCTTTCCCTCCAGGATATTCAGCCACACAGACTTAGCTGATAGAAAGGATTAGGTTTACTATTTTTCATATTTTACAGATATAAAAGGAGAAAAATTAAAACCAATGTTGAACATAGGAACTGCAAGTCTTCCTTCCAACTTTTATTCTTAGCTGCTTCTAATCTTTCCCATCAAAATATAGGGACTATAATTTGCCTTTTTTTTTTTTCTGAATGGGTGCTTAATATAACTTCAGACGTTTAGCTGAATGTCTGATAATCGCTATACGTGCCCCACAGCACTGGAATCTGTTCTTCTCCAGAATTTTTGCACTGCTTTTTATTCTGCAGTATATCTCGGTAGCTAAATAATTTCAGCATTAAGATTACTTCAGTGCCTGTGTAACTTTCTTGCTTGAAAGGAAGAAGGAGTTGTCTGAAAGGAAGTATAGTAGATTTGTTCCTTTGTCTGAATGTTGCTACAGAAGAAGAATTCTTCCTTGCCTGACACATAGCATAAACAGCAGTGTCAAAACTATTTTTGTCATGATATTCTAAGCATGTTCTTCAGAATGGGTAGTTAACTATTTCTCAGCCTGTTAAATAGAACTGCTCACTCCACTCATTTGAGTTTGGGTTTCACATGCCTTTAAGAAAGGTTTGCCCATCTAAGAAAAGGAAACTGTGATCATTACATCATTTATCTGAGTTTATGTTCCAGGAGAAATTAAGGAAATACTTTTCTAAATATGTTCATGTCTACAGTGCAACCTTTTAGCAGTTTTATTTCTTTATTCTCAGATTGTTATCAACAGAGAATTGATAGATGTCCCTGGAGGGAAACAGTGATGCTGCTGAGGAGAAGAGGGAAGACAAATGCCCCTCTGGAAGAGGACCTTCCACCTTTGAGAGGTATTGACCAGGAAGAAAATCTCATCTGGGACCTAGGAGCCTGGTACCTATAGACAAGGACCTTGCCAAAGGGATCAGAGCTGCATCTTAGAGGGGATGAAAACAGCTTTTATTCTGGACATAGATAGCACTGAGAAGGTTTGTTGTAATCTGGGAATTTTTGTGTATTAAGTCTGAAAGTAAGAACCTGACTTTGAAAAAGAAAGCACTAAGGAAAAGAGTTGGCTTGCAAGTTTTCTTTTTCAAATTTTCTGCTCTCCCTCACCTATGTGTTTTGATTTTTTTCAGTGTAAGATTTTAATTATTCCAGCTTATTCTTAATGAAATCTTGGTTTTTTTACAACTCTTTGTTCTTTCATGAAGTTCTTCTAAGCAGAAAGGCCAGGAGGATAAATTACAAAGTCAATTAAATCTTCTGAAACAATCTCTGTTCATCAATGCCTATTCTTAACTTATCTAGAACATATCTTAACATATTTTACTAATCTATACATATACTAATCTATACAATGTATGCATTCAAAGTACTTAATTTGCATACATCGTCTCTGAAAGAACACCCACAATTGGGCAAGTTCTGTGTGAACACCTCTACAGGTCTTGTTCTGGAAAGAAATTTTCTATTGGAAAGGTTTGTTTTCTCTATTTTAAGTGTTCTTTTCTACACACTTGTTCACATTGCACATTTTATCAGCACTCAGTAGTGGTTCCAAAAGGTTCCAAATTTGGACTCTGTAAGGCTATTTATATTCTGAAGTAATAATAAGTATTTTGTTGAAGTTAAATAAAAAAGTGGTTTAATAAATATTCATATTATTTTATCATTATTATAACTTGTGCTGATGAAAAAACAGTCTTCTGCCATATTTGCAAATAAAAGGAAGTCATTGTGGGGCTTCAAACCAGGTCCACACCTCTCACAAATATTTCATATTTTTTCCAAAATGATAGGATACGACAGTGACATAGAACAGAGAAATATCTTTTAATACTTCCAACCTTATTATCACACACAGTCTATTGATATTAAAAATGTTTTCCTTCCTTCACCACATAAATTCTTTGAGCAGGACTAAGGATAATTCATGACAAAAAGGTATAAAACCATGAATGGAATGGACAAGAATTGCAAGTCCCTGTACTTAAGCTTATGAATACCTAGTCAAGGTTACACTGGTATTTGTTGGATGTGATTTAGATTGCCTATAAAAGTCACTGTGAAAAGGCTATGGATGTAAGGTACTTCATTCTTTTTTTCAAATAAGCGCGGACATAATAATTTCCTTAAAGTTGTTCTTGTTTGACCACTTTGATATTATTCATAGAACAGTAGAAATGTCTGCAAAAGGTCAGGAAATCAGCCAGATTCTCCATAACACTAAAAGCATCTACAGGAAGCTGCCCAGTTTGTATGAGCAAAACGTTTCAGGCTCACAGCTTCAATGAAATCATCCTGAGTTTGGTATCACATTCTGCTTCAAACCGTCCAACAACATTATTTAGCAAAATTTTCACTGATTTGAAATAGCCAATCAAAATTAGCAAGGAGATAAACAAAGGACAATCTCTTTTTCTTTGTCACTTTTTTCCCTGAAAGCATCCTGTTGTTCTGGGATATAAAATTCACAGGTTAATTTCGGCTCACTCTTTTTGAAGAAGGTACAAGTCTAAAAATATCTGTTTTAAAAGTATTGTGTCAGGTGAAGAACATGGCAACAACTGTCCTTTTTTCAATTCTGCTCTGTCCTTTCCCATATTCAAGAACACAAAAAAAGTTAGGTCAGATCAAGGAAAAGGGTGGAGGGAAAGGAAAAACACATGCTGTAAGTAAGAGCAAATTAAAAGAAAAAATGTCAGCTGTAACTATTCTCTGGCTTTGGACAGCTTTACACAATTTAATTCCTTTATTTATTCAAGGATATGAGCTGATTCTAAGCAATTGAATTGTGCAGTGTGTAGTCCAAATATTTTAATGATCTCAGGTCTTCTTTCCTATCTCAAAAGGATTCTAGAAATTCCCTTTCTGCCTTGATGATTTCCAGAAGGAGAGGAATCTTTTGCTCTTTATTTAGCTGGTATCTTACCTCCTCTCTGTTCCTGACCTTTCTGTGTGTGGTGATTTATGGAGCAGAGAGAGGGTAAGAAAAGAATGCCAAGCACTACTCAAACACCAGACACAAACTTCAGCTGACCTTTCCTGTAACTGGGCAATGTGAGGATGGCTCCTTTCTTTCAGTTCACATATAAGAAAATTGGTAAAATCTAATTTTTTAATAATCTGTCATATCCACCATGAAAAGCCCAATGTTTGGATAGCATTTTAAGACAGTGCAAATAACATGTGTCTCTGCAGGTGACAGGACTTCATAGCTACAGAAAATGTAGTTAGATAATGTAACATAACTTCCTTACTTTGTCAAACGCAAAAGGCTAGCATATTCTCCACTGCCTCAGCCCAGCATATCACCTGAAATGAAAAGCATCATTACCTATCTTGCCCAGCTCTAATATTCCTATCTGTTGATGTCTTACCTTTATATGAGGAAGCTAAAGTCATCGGCATCCATTACTACAGTGGATGATATTAAATTTATCTCCACCAAAACTTTGGGGTTTTAAACCATTGAAGAGCCTTAATAGGATAAGTTATGATGGGGTTCAATAGGATCCACCTGTCCTGGTGGGGAAAATGGACCTTTGGGCATAAGATATCAGGACTGATCCTTAAAGTGGGCTTTAAACTAGACACAGTGGTGGAAGGGGAAGACAATAGGATTGCAGTAGGTAAGCCAAAGGTTGGCATCACATTGTCTGGGAGTGTCAATGCTAGTGGGAGCATTTACAATGCCCTCAGGAGCACAGAGGTCTCAGAAGCATATCTGAAGTGCTTGTACACCGACACAGGCAGCATGAGAAAAAAACATGATGAACTGGAAGTGTTGGACAGGTCCCACAGCTATAATACACTAGGTATTAGTGAGACTTGGTGGAATGTATGCCAAGACTGGAGAGGTGGGATGGAGGGCTGTGGGCAGTTCAGGAGGCATAGGCAGGGCGGGCAAGGTGGAGGTGTCACGCTATACTTAAGGGAGAGGTTCGATTACGCTGCCTTTACAGTTAGTGATGATGTGGCTGAGATCCTCTGGGTGAGGATTAGGAGGATGGAAAACAAAGTAGAGGTCGTAGTGGGTGTTTACTACTGATTGTCCAGACAGGATGTAAGCACTGATGAGATATATTTTGGGCAACTGGAAAACAAATGCATTTTCTGCTGAGACATGAACAAATGAAAATGCGCCTTCTTTTCCTACATACTCTCTTTAAAGTGACTTGGCCTCATTTTGAGTGGAGTGGTTGTAGTGGCTGCAATAGGCAAAGGACTAGATGATCATTGTAGGTCCTTTTCAATTGAAATGGTCTATTCTATTTTAACTTTTCTGTTGATATTTGTGTGAAAATATTTTGCCTGGAGTAGATTATTCCTTACACCTTCCTTCCAATCCAGTATCCCTCTGACTGTATTTCCCCGAGTTCTTTTTGTGGGCCATATGACCACACTGCAGAGTAGAGCGTAGTCGCCATAAACATATTATCAGAGCAATTCATGCTCATGCCTTTCCTCACTTTTACCTTCCCAGCAATAAAGATGGGCTTCATTGCTCCAAGTGTATATTGATCCCATTTTTGCTCTCCTAAACACGGGCATTATAGGAAAACAACCTCAGAAAATACACAATTTCCCAGCAAGTAACAAAGGAGAAGCAAGGAAGAGAGTGGGAAATGGAATGAAGACGTTGAAAGTTCTCAGAAAAACTTGACTTTAATGATTTGTGTTCACTGTAATAGGCAAGGGAAATAGCTGTGGAAACAGAAGGGCTGGCTTTGCTCTGTATTCCACTGTTACAGAGTAGGAATAATGTGAGTGGTCACAAGCTTGCAGAAGAGAGTTCACAGTGGTTACAGAATTTATTGTTATCTATCAAGATGTAATAGGTCAACCAATCTTTTTCATATCATTGACTCTAAGAGCTGTGGGTTATTTTTTCATTTTCAGTTCTCAGGTACATCAAGAAATGTGCCTACCACATGTATTAAGTCATTACTCTGTTTATTTTCTAATGAGGAAACAACAAAACAGGCAGAATAATTTGCTTGGATCCATTTGTCTTGATTTACTTACTTTGACCAATGCATCTGTTTGGATCCACATTCAATTAGCCAGTGTTCTCAAACTGAATATTCCTATTAAGTCTCAAAAGTTTCATAAATTTCATGCTGCAAATATACAGTTTGCAGCTCATTATTCCTATATCTTATTCTACTATTAAAGATTTGATTCTGCAACAAAACATTAAAAATAAGGCAAATATTACTCACTGAAATGAATGACATTACTTAGTAAACAATGCAACAAATAATCTTTATCCTGGAAAGAAAACCTGGTAATGTTTTTGCAAGCCATTTGTGACCTAAAGGAGAAACACAAATGTGAAAATCTGGTTTTAATAAATAGTCATACTTACACTAAACGTCAACTTTCCGAATTTGCAGAGAGTTATCACAGAAGACTTATTTTCTTGCCTCATGTAAAGTTTGATGAATTTGCTCTGATGGAAAATTGCTAGCTTAATATCTTAAGCAAATGCTGGTTCTTTATTTTCCAGCTGTCACGGAAAACTTTACACAATGCTTAAAAATTTATACAGTATACTTAAAAATTCCAGCAGATTTTGGAAAGCATTAGACATTCAAAGAAAACACCCAATTTTAAATGTATAAATGAGACAGACTACGACTCTGAAACTGCTTGACATTTCTTAGTCACCCCAACTTCTCTCTGGGGGAGGTGCAAGGTATCATGGCTCTGTCATGGGTCTGAGAATCTTTCCTGAAGTATAAAGCCTCACATCTCCCCAGATATATCAGGATTAAAGTTTGGGATCCTGAACCTTCTTTCTAGTATGACACTGTGTTGCATGAAAATACCATCTCTACTTTTAGTTTTCTCTTTTTTTCCCTCCCCCAGTATGGTTCCTGTTTAATCTGTCAGCTTTTAAGGCAGAAACAATGAATTGGCTCAGAAAGCATGAAGGAGTAGGAAATTCTTTCCTGAAGTTATCATATTATCTTTTTGGCCACCTGGTCTGAAATTCAAACGGAACAGTATTGTAAGACTAACCCCACTGCTACTTCAAGGTAATGTAAGACTCTTTTTGACTTTTGGGAGGAGATGAAGAGTAAATTCATCATAGTTAAAGCTCTAAAGACAGCCTTACTCTGACCTTGAGTACACAATTCATTAGCCATGAATTATTTTCAGTTCAGATGCCTTTTCATATCAGAGTAGCTTCCATTTTGTGCTTCTTCCTCCCTTCTTTTCCCTGGGGGAAAAAAAAAAAAAAGTTACACTTGCTATTTCTTGCTAACTGTGATGTTAGGGAATCACTTTTACATGGAAGTAGATTAAAAGTAAACATATAGTTTCACATGAGAAGAAAAAGGACTTAAACTCCTCCAAATTCTTGCTTTGATAAATTGTAGCTTTGCCATGAGAAACATGAAACTATGATTGTTTAATTACACATGTTACATGGTGTTACTGCTGCTTTAGTTTGGCTGAAAAGACTTCAGTAGTATTCATATTGATTTCCCAACTGTACAGCAAGGAGAATAGCTCTATAATTATGTTATTTCTTAGTTGGATTTGGGATTTGGGAAGGGGGTTAATTTCGTCTAAATTCAAATTAAGGCAGAATTATATTTCCTTCCTCTGTGCCTAAATGAGTAAAATGTTATATTTAAATGTTATATAAGAGTCTAAGCTGATATCTGTTGTGGTGTAGAAAACAGAAATTAAAGAATGTAAAAAACCCTGGTTTTAATAATTTTAATGGCTTTTTAATAAGTCCTCATTCAAATGCCATCAACAGAACCATGTAGGATACATGGCAATCTATGAATGTTCCCTATTATCTGAGAAACGTGGTCCCTCATATTTTCTGTCTTTCGTCATGAAGACTAAAATTGAGGATGCAAGGAACATAATTATCATGTCAATTCCTTATGAATTACATATATATCTGTATACACACATCTGTAGCTTAATGTAGACCTAAAAATATCTGACTGCTTTTCTACTGAAGTAATATATTTAAAAAAAGAAAAAAAAAAGAAAAAAAAGAAGACAGAATTAAAATTGGCACTAAAAGGGTACGGTGATCAAAAGATGTATTGATTCAATACTGTTATAACTGCACACACAACTTACTGGAAAAGAAATATTCAAAACACTGATGAAGTATATAATGAAATATGAAAGAAATATTGGAGTGTGGTATGCTTTTAAGGTACTTAGCAAAATCTGATATCTTATTCAGGCTCAGGTAAAAGTATTAACTATCTTAACAAATGGTTTCTTTAATTTTGATGACTGAGGATGAAAAAGATAAATGTAACTAGTTAACTGCCAAGACAGAAATATTGAGTGGGGGATCTGCTCGTTTGCTTCTTATACATTCAAACACTATTGCTAGTATTTGTGAAAAAAGCAGTACTGAGCTATTACATTTTTTATCAGTTAAAACCACAGAGAAGCATGGGGATATGAACCCAACTGGCAAATTTTCATTTTGCATCATGAAAATGAAGAAGAAGAAAAAAAATATAGGATTGCGACTACCTCCTTGGCAAGATTCATCAATGATTCTGTCCCTTGCTGTACTTTCATTTGAGTATACATGACTTTCTTTTATTTTTAGAACACTAGAGGAGGCTCAGGAGTCAGGATTGTTTCTTTTTTAACAGAATGAACAAATTAGAAAAGTAACAACTGGATGATGTACTTAAGAATGTACTCATTGTTCCTTGATGCAACTTTAGGGCCTTCAGCTGAGCTACATCAAAATTAATTCCGATCTTAGAGGACTATGCCTATATACCTAAAAAAAATGGTCTGTAATAATTTTTATTCCCATGAAAAATGCACTCCTTGACTTTTTCTCTTTCTGCCCCAGAAGGCCTAGGACGTTTAGCATTGGTTTAGGTATATTTTAATTTTTTTATATTGTTTAGTTTAACACTTTTGGCTATGGCTCTGTATTTTAGATTCTTTTATCACCCTACTTCCTTGCTATGGCTGCTGCTTGTATATTTTTTTTTAGTAAAACGTCGTTAAAGACTACACTGATATACAAGTTTTCTTTTTCTTCTAATGTTTAAATTTCTTAGTGTTCTGTTTATAGTATATATGGTAAAGCCTTATTTAAAAAAATCACACAGGGTATTTGAAAAAATATATTCTATACAGGCATTAGCTTCTAGATGGTCAGCATTCTGAAAGAGCTTAGTGGAGCTTAATGTCATAAAGATTTAATGCTATCTTGGGATCTAAGTGTTAAAGTGATGCACTCTGTTCAAGAGAATCATGAGATATTTTTTATTAACTGTTAAATATAGAGTAGATCAATTTTGCAACAGAATTAAAGTAAATCTACATGCTTGTCACTATGAGCACAATTCCCACCACCCCTATTTTCCACAAAATATAAAATTTGTCTTAAGCATTTCTACAGACTCATAGTAAAACATGAGTTGGAAGCGATCTCCAGAGACCAGGCAGCCTCTTTTCACCCAAGGCTGATGTGCAAACACTCTGATCAGGTTGCTCAGGATAGTGTCCAGCTGAGTTTAAGTATATCCAAGAAATCCCACAGATCCTCGAGGCGCTTGGTCTACATAATTGACCACTGTTAAAAGAAAATGTTTCCTTTCTACCTAGGAAGAATTTCCCCATGTTCCAGCTTGCATCCATTGCCTCTCCCGCTTCCACTGTGCACCTCTGAGAACAGCCTGGCTTAATCTTTCCATATGTTCTCAGTGGTAACTCAATGTTTTGTATTTGAAATCCCCAAGTTGAATTCAGTACTTCGTATTTGATCTCACAAGAGTTGAATGGGGCACAAAATCCACTGCTTGAACTGTTGGCTGCCCCATTGCTAATCCAGCCAAGCATGTGGATGGCCTTCACTTCCGCAAAGGTGCATTGCTGACTCCTCCAGTTCAACTGGTTTTCCACGTATAAACCCGGATGGTTCATATAAGAGTCAACAACAAGATTGTAGTCCTGCATGAGTTTAGTCCATCCCAGGTGCAGAAGTCGATGTTTACTAAAGATGAAGTTCATTCAGTTCTTGTCATCCCCTTTGTTTGTGTGGTCCCTTGAACAGTATCCCCATCCTCCAGCCTTTCTTCATGCCACTGTTGTCCAGAAATGTATGGGAAGAGCACTCTAGAAGCATCCAGTTTGTTACAGAGGGTTTCCCAGGACATGAGGTGAGGCTGATAAGCCTGTTGTTTTGTAGATCCTTCTTCTTCTCCATCTTCAAGATGGTTGTATTATTTCTCTTTTCCAAATTATCAGCAGCCTAACAAAGACAGCAGCAAACTCCCCCAGCATCCTTATGTGCATTCTGTCTGTCTCCTTGACCTTGCGTTTGTCCATATGGCTTAACTGCATCTTCATTGATCTTACCTCTATTGTTGGTAATATCTTCTCCCACAGACTCTGTTAACAGACCTGAGGATTTAGAAGGCACATGGGCAAACCTAACCAGTGAAAAGAATGGGGTAGACCAATACTGGGTACCTTGGCTCTCTCCATAGCATTTGTCACTATCTTTCCATCTCTTCTGAGAAGTACTCCCACATGTATTTCACCTTCCTTTGGTGCCAGTGTGCTCATAGAAGCTTTTCTGGCTTCTTCACGTCCCTCACAAGTTCCAGTTCCAGTTATGAGCTTTGGCTTTCCTAGCTCCATCTCTGCATGCTTGGGCAATGCTCCTGTATTGCTACCCTTTTCCTGCTTCCAGCTTCTGTGTTCTTCCTTTATGTAGTTAAGCTCAATCAGGAGTTCCTTGCTGATCCATGTTGGCCTTCTGCCATGCTTGCTATGATAGTCCTTGAAGTATAAGCTCTCACATTGGACCAGATTCTCTATAATTCTTTGAAATTTTAGCTCTTGATAGTGGTTCATTTTTTTTTTTTTTTTAATTTAAATTTCAGCTAACTTAATTTAACTACAGAGCTAGCTACAGGGAAATCAATAGTTGCACAGCTGTGAAGCAGGAGTAAAACTGGAACAAGCCATCTTAGCACCACTTCTTATAACTGCCTGACACTTCTCATGGCCTCCTGCTTAGCAAAACAGAACTTTGCCAAACTGCCAGTGTTTCAACCTGGTGAAAGTTTTGGGTATACTTCACTTGGCTGTTTCTGAGAATAAGGCTAATGAAAGAACCCAAACCCCAAAATCCAAAACCAACAACAAAGACTGAAATTTTCCTAAAAAGGAAATCCATGGAAACTTCCCTGTGAAAAGCTTAGCACCACTGTGGTTATATATACAATTGGCTTATCAGATGTCAGTTTTACTGCTCCCTCCAAAATCCGTTCAGATACTGTGAAGAGCGACAAAAAGCAATTGCCAGTGACTGAGTAGTGTATACTGCTACTCATAATTCAGTCTGTCCCTTCCATTGTCAATACCTAGCAAAAGCTAAGCAACTGAGACAAGGAAAAGCTGGAGGGAGGTATGTTTCCAAACGTGGATACTAGAATCTAGCACGTTACACAGAGGCAAGGTATAGCTACCTAGCATCACCTTCTGCAAAGCAAGGGCCTATGAAAGAAAATAGTTCCCTCTGGCTAATTGCCCTGTGGGTGAGATGCGAGCTACCAAATGGAGCAATGACGCATCAGGATCCTGTTTCTCACAGGTTCTGCTTGCCAGCTGAACTGGTCACTCTGCAGTGCCTGGTGGATCTCACGGGAAGCACTTGTTTTCCCCTTTGTGAAGTTAAGGCTCTGTTTAAAATCTTTGTTTTCAAATATAAACATTTCACAGAACTGGAAAAAGCCTTACCTTTATTTAAAAAAAATCAACCAAACAAAATCAAAACAACCCCCATAAATAAAATCAACACTGCTGATATTTTTATAATCTTGAATTATATACATGTCAAAATGTTTAATCTTTTAAAGAACCAAAGTCACCCCCATGTTTCATGATACAATATTTCTTGAATGTAGTAAAATTTGCTTGACTTCTTAAAGTCCACAGCCAGGAGCACTGGTAACATCCTGCTAAAAAAAACCCAAAAACACTTATCTAGATACTGGGCCTTTAAGAGAATGAATAGTTGGATATAATATTAATATTAAAATACCTGAGGTATTTCGTTGCAGCGTGCTTGAACCGTGGTTCAGCATAAACACACACAGATGCCTAACTTGAACACATCATAGCTTATTAGCAGCATCAGTGAGGTATTGTTAGACTACTTCACCATGCAGGTGGAGGGTGTAATTTTGAAGGCTACTGAGCCCTGAGAATCTCCCAATGTATCACAATTACAGAAACACCTGTGTTAAATAACTTCGCGCTGATTCCCTATGAAAATGCATGGTGTTCAACAGTCCTTAGAATTAAATGCCTTGCCAACAAGCCACAGGTGTACACCACAGGAGCACATGATAATGTAATTGTGAAGGATGTGATGACAGCTCTCCATCCATAATACCACCTTCCCAAGATGCACTCATGCATCCATTTTATATTTAGGTATTTTCTAACTGTAGCTTCAGAGTCATCTAAGCAAGCAGTATCAATTCCAAAAGTAGCACTAACTAGGAAAGGAAAAAAAAACAAAATACAAACCCCAAACCCCCATGTAAGTCAGGTTTAAAACTGATGGAATCCAGCCCAGAAAGGGACAAAATGCGACCATCACCCAGTCATGCCCGAAAGACTCCCACAAAAAATGCACGCTAACACTTTAAATTGATAGAATAACTTTGATCCTGTAAAAACTGAGGGCCTGCCAAAAGCTTTCCTTACAGAAATTGTTACTACAGAAACGACTGACAAGAGAAATACTTCACATCTGTTGAAATCATTATAGAACTTTTATTAATCCTTTAAGATCTACAGGTTAGTTTAAAAATTCTATGTCCATTGTATATTTCTATTGCACAAAAAAATCGATCCATTTTTAAATAAATGTATTTGGATTCTGCAGACACTAACTGATGTCAGTCCTGTTCTGTGAAATAGAATTTGTGCAAGGACTAACTATAACCAAAAAATTTGTGAGGTGTTACATGATGTGAAAATTCCAGAAACATTTGGACATTTTGATCAGACATCTGTGAGAATTCTGAAGAAAATAACCAAGCACAGCTAGTAGGGAAGCTGCTTCCAAATTATTTCACAATTACAAAAAAAAAAGAAAAAGTATATTTTATATATGAACGTTTTTGATCAGCAAACATCTCAGAAACTTACAGCGTCCTAAAATTTTCTACAAAATGAGAAAACTATCGGTGGCAATTTGCAAAGCAGTGATCTATCCATATTCACAAAAGAGTACTGCCCTGTGTTTTATTGTTTTTTGTGGAGAACATGGCCTAAAGTTTCAGTCAGGAAGACTTAATTTTCTCATGATTACAATTAAGAGATCCTGCACTGCCAGAGTGGATGACTGGATGAAAGCAGTCTCTGTAACTATATATGACTTGGGAATAGATGTGAGCCTGGCTAGCTCTAGTAAGAGGAAGAACGAAGCAAGACGGACTGTCTCCTCTTGCTCCTTTCTGCTTTTGGTGTCACTTTTGATTTGAATCTTTTCCACAGGCTTAGTCATTTCATGGCTACACTTACCTGTACAGAAATTTTTATAGCAGCTGAACTACACAAAATGTGTTTATTAGCTCACGTGTTTTTACTTCATTTTAATTACAGAAATCGAGAGTAGCCCCATCCCAAGTAGCTACAAATTTGTGACAAGTTCAGTCCAAGATCTTTTCCATTCCAGTTGAAACTTTGCCTTTAGTTCCCTCCCTTGGGTTTGCCTATTTTGAGTAAGGATGACATGGTCTCACCTTTCACCCACAGCCTAATTATTAAAATGTTGAGTAGAAATTCTGTGGGGATAAGAATGAGCGAATCTGTCATCCCCCAATCTGCAAATATGCTAAAAGAATGAATCATAGAATCAAAGAAGAAACTTCTTCCATCCACAATAGCCACTGTCTGTCAGCTTCATGTCATTTAATTACCATAAATGTGAGTCAGTAATTTCTTCCATTAACTTGTGTCTAATTGTCCACTGAATTCTGGTGCAAACTTTTTCCTCAAAGTGCTGAATACTGAGTAGGGGTGAGATTTTCCCTCACACTGCTGCTCTGTTAATGCCTCTCCTGCTTTTCTCTCTCATAGATAAAGGACAGTTAGAGACCCAGTCCTTTTTAACTGCCCTATCTCGCTCTCTCTCTCTGTTGTGGGGGCGTGTGTGTGTGTCTTCTCAACAACAGAATCCAGAGAGAGCTTTAGAAAGAAGCATCTATTATGTCACAGTCTTTAAGATGCTATGATTTCAGTAGCTATCAACATGATTGATGATTGATACCAATGCTCAGCAGTGGAAGACTTCAGGGGATTAAACTATGAGACTGAAGCTGAAAATCCATGGTCTCAGGTAAAACTACAATAAAAGCCACTTTCTTTGATGGGTACAGTGGGGGCAGATAACACACACTGACCAATGGACTATGCAACTGCCTCCTGATTTCTGTGGATTTGTTCAGAAAATTCAAAACACACAAAATATATTTTCACTTATATTCAACTCCACACAGGTTTGATTCATCATCTCTCTCCTGGATAAACAAAAATGAATCGATGCCTGTGCCCAGAGAGTGGTGTAAATGGAGTTAAATCCAGCTGGCAGCTGGTCATAAGTGGGGTTCCCCAGGACTCCGTACTGGGGACAGTCCTGTTTAATAACTTTACTAATGATCTGGGTGAGGGGATTGAGTACATCTCCAGTAACAGACAACACCAACTTGGGCAGGAGTGTTCTGCTGGAGAGCAGGAAAGCTACAGAGGACTCTGGGCAGGCTGGATCCCAGGGCTGAGGCCAGCGGAATGAGACTCAATAAGGCCCAGTGGTGAGTACTGCACTTGGGTCACAACAACCCCTTGCAATGCTACAGGCTGGGGGAAGAGTGGCTGGAAAGCTGCCTATTGGAAAAAGTAGTGTTGGCTGGGGGTGTTGATCAACAGGCAGCTGACCATGAGCCAGTTGTGCCCAGGTGGCCAAAAAGGCAAGTGGCATCCTGGCCTATATCAGCAATAGTGTGGTCAGCAGGACCAGAGTAGGGATTTTCCCCTTGTACCCAGCACAGGTGAGACCGACCTCAAATCCTGTGTCCAGTTTTGAGCCCCTCACTACAAGAAGGACATTGAGGTGCTGGAGCATGTCCAGAGAAAGGGCAATAGAGCTGGTAAAGGGTCTGGAGCATAAGTTATATTTGGAGTGGTTGAGGGAGTTTGGGTTGTTTAGCCTGGAGAAAAGGAGGCTCAGGGGAGACATTACAACTGCCTGAAAGGAGATTGTAGCAAGGTGAAGGTTGGTGTCTTCTCCAATGTAATGAGTGATAGGAAGAGAGAAAAAAGGCTGCAAGTTTAGCCAGAGGAGGTTTAGATCTTATATTAGGAAACACTTCTTCATGGAATGCTTGTCAAGCATTGGAACAGGCTGTCAAAGGGAAGTAATAGAGTCACCATCCCTGGAGGTTATTGAAAGACATGTAGATGTGGCTTTTAGGAATATGGTTGGACTTGGCAGTGCTGAGTTAATGGTTGGACTTCACGATTGTAAAGGGTTTTTTTCAAACTAAACAAGTATATGATTCTCCAATTCCCTGCTCTTTGCTTTTGCGCTGTTGATATTTTCATGTAATACATTATTATTTCTCAGCTCAGCTTCTCTTCCTGCTCAGTCTTGTAGTCAAACCCTAATCCTGCTCTTTGAACATCACAGTCTAAGGTAATTAAGTATTATGAATTCTTTTTCAAGTCATTGAAGAGGATAAGACAGGTCATGAAGAAACAAACCTTTCCTGACATGTAAATAGCTTTGATAACCTAATTGCCAAGCATTAAAAAAATCAAAAGACATGTGGAAATTTATTTAACTAAGTAATAATTCATTCTTTGTTTGCATGCTTCTCCTCAGTGCTTTCATAAGGTTATAGAATAATAAACCAAAATTTCTGTCCTGGATGAGATTAAAAACAAGGGCCAAGTAGAGAAACAAAAAATCCTATGCTTAAATATATCTATGTTGTAGTCTCGCATACTTGAAAGTCCATGGTCATAAAGGAGACAGCTAAGCATATACCTAAGTCCTTAGAGGATCAGGGAATCTAAATAAAAATCAATGGCTCTTTGAAGTGATTCCACTGGCATCAACTTCTACCCATATTTTCTAAAACACGACATTAAGATACTCTCAAAGAGTGGTAAAGATTTTTAGAGGAATAATATACACTATACTCTGAAAATTTCAATGGTTACCACCTATCCTGAAAAAAAAAAAACAACCCTCCATTGTTTTGGGATCTAATTAAGATACATTGAAGAATATAGCATACAATCAAGGTTACAAATGATATAGAATTAAGTGTACACTTTAAGCACATATGAAAACCATATGCTGGTCAAATTATTGAGGTGGTTTAATTTGAGATGTATAGAAGCTAACAGCATAACACCTCAATGGTGATGAGGTAAGCTAACCTTCAAGCAAATCAATTTATTCAAACAAAGCTGATTTCTTTGTGTTCATAATTTTAAGTTCCATCCATCCATCCATCCATCCATCCATCCATCCATCCATCCATCCATCCCTCCATCCATTCATTCATCACTTCACTCACTCACCTCTTGTCCCACTTGCTGTGGCAGAACAGTGGGCACAAAAGTACTACTGAAATTTAAAGGCACTTCGTTTTTTCTCAAGCAGATTAAAAATAAATAGAAATACAGGGACTCACCCACAAAGGTTTTTAAAGGTTTTTTGAAAATTCTATTCCACTTCACATCACTATAAAAGAATCATCAATTTAAAGAGTCTTGTGTGTCGCCTCCTTCTTTAAAGTAATTTTTGCCTGCATTCTTTCTTCATTTAAACAAATGCTATTTGGTTACAAAAAGCTTAATGATCATTATATTCATGAATGCTCATGCTCACAGGCCTCTGCATATGAGTAAGTACAGTAGATATTCATGAGCCGTGTTTAAGATAATTTCTAGGTTAGGTCTGGTAAAAGCCTAAAAATTGGTACCTCAGTGGACGCACTTACAGAGACCAAAACGACAACAGCTGTGCAGCTAGACCTGTAATCACGGTAACAGTTTAAAATGAATTCATTCTGTCTACATTCTTGAAATTCATTTCATGTCCAGGGACAACAGTGTTAAATGAGTTTCATAAGATGGTTACATATTGTACCGTTGAATCATTTTAGGAAGAGACTTATCTTAAAGTAGACGGATAGTTTTGGTAATTTCTCCTGTGTATAGAAAGATAAAAGTAACTCAGATTGCACTCTGTAGTTCATTCAATACTATATCAACTGCTTTGATATTTTCTGAAATATTAGCTGCATAAAATTAAAGATTGTTGTTTTCACATTTCCATTAATCTAAGGCTACATGCAGCTGTTTCTTGGAGGAAGAAAACATAAGCACTGAACCGGTGCACAGGCTCTAAATACCTTTATATTGGCAGCATGACCAATTTCTATCACTAATACCCAAAGCAGGGCTTATCATGATCTTCCTTCTTATCTCTTTCCAAAGAAGTTTATGAATGCTGACATATAAAAAGAAAGCTGCATAAGTACAAGAATACACACACACTCTGGAGAATGTTAAACAGAAGATAAACATGTTAGCTGTTACATTCTGGATATCTATGTCCAGTTTCTGCTAGTGAAAATCAGTTTGATGGTTTCCTTTTAGTCTTAGTTGCAGCAGTCACAAAATATTGATGCTATTGGCTGACTCCCTTTAACAAGAGTGTCTTGTGCAGATCGGGATGGAGATATGCATGCACAACTGTGTAAAAAACTTTTGAACACTGCCATTTCTTCCATTTCATGAACACCAACCCAGGGTAAAAATATCTTAAAATGTCAAATCTCAGTGAAGAAAAAAATTTCTTGCTGCTACATCTACAGGGAGGTCTACATTCCCGTTCTCATAAAAAACTGCTAAATACACAAGAATGATGTTTCGTCTGTAAGAAATTCTCTGCACTTTAACTTAAAATGATAATGTAGGAGAAAAACTTAAGTCTGCTCCACTTGTAAATGTGTCTTAACACTAAACTATTTTCTGTTTATAGAATTTATCAAGGAATGGCTATCAGTGAAGTAGGAAGGCTAGCTGTCTAATCGAGACCCATCCAATTTCCCACCATACCCAACATACCTTGTGTCATCTGGTTTGAACCCCCAAGATTAAATGTAAATTTATAGCTCAAGTGAAAGCCCAGACGTGCAATTTCCCACCCCTCTACTTCTGTATCCCTGTACCTTGGTTTTAAAAGTGGAAAGGAAACCTGTCCACCAAGACCGAAAAGGAACAGCAACATGCTCTGACAGCTTCCCGCTATCGATCCTGTAGGAATCAAGGTTCTCGCATGGGCCATGGTACACATCTGGTACTCAGCATAAACTTAATTTTTCTGTAGCTAGGTAATGATGTGCAGATGGTAATACTTTCTGAAGACAGAATAATCAATGACTGTGAAGTGTTCCAGCACCACAACAGCACAACATTTAAGCAATTGGACTCACTGTGATACACTTCTGGTTGCAAATGGTGCATCCAAATTTAGGTAAACTTGCTCAGTGTGCAGCTCAATTGCCATTTTGTGATGGCAAGCAGCACAGAACATTACAAGTAGTGATGCAGGAGATTATCCTTTTCTTCCTTTTTTGTTAGTGTAGAGGAAAAGTCCTTCACAACAAACATTTACACCTGCCTCTGTCTGTGTGTGTGCGTGTGTGTGTGCACGGTCATAGAAAATTATAATATGCGCCTTGGTAACCTTCATATAATCTTTACATGCTCTGAGATTTAATAGGATTCTCCTGTTGATCTGGTAATTATTTGCTTTTAAGTCTTGCTGTTTTTCTTTGGGAGCAAATGGCCCATGGTTGCAAGAACCCAGAGTTAATGGCACTGGGTTATCTCTTAACCATCATCCAGGTTAATTTAGGGCCGGTTATCAGTGCATACCAAATTAATTCCTAGGACACCACAGCTCAACAGTGTGGATTCACTTGTTATGTATGGTAACCCTAAGTCACAGGTCTCTAATATCTGTTAAAATGTTTCAGTAAATGCTGAAAGACAAACAACCCTTGCAGACTGGAAAAAATCCGTCAAATCCAATACAACTCAAGATTTCATGAGAAATTAGATTAGACTAAACAGAAGACATAAGAATGTTTTACTATAAACTAAAGTGTAATAGGAGTAGGCATGATAATTCACTACCATAGCTAATATTTACAGTGCTAAATCCGATACATAACCAGGGAACCAAAACCCTATTTATTTTGGTAAGACAAGAAGGAAATTGTTCTCAATGTTACTTAGCTTCTGGACAGCTCCTTTTCATCAGATTACTGAAAAAGGATGCTGTGTATTATATCTGGTAACAGCTTGGGAAAATAATATAGTAGTTAGTGGAAGTTGCAAGATTTTTAAGTCGCTTACAAAATTATTTGAAAAAGTCAGTGTTCCAAAGACATTTCACTTCTGAGACCTGATGTGACCACTGACAAAGAGAGGACAGACAATTTAATATAAAATTAGCAGTAGAAGCAGACAAGACAAAAAAAATCTGGGAAGAACCAACGTGGCAGGTGAGTATACTCTTTTGTGAAGAGTGAAAAAATACCAAATGGCATTTTTAGGAGCCTGAAAGTTAGCTGAAGAGCTTGGGAAGTGACAAAAAGAGGCAGCAAAAAATGTTCAGAGAGAAACATCAAAAAGAGAAGCTAAGAAAAAAATGCAGTTTGAAAAATGATTTCTCTATGATTATTCTCTAATTATTGTTGGTTCTTGAACTTTTTCCTGCTTTAAACAAGTTGGAAGTAGACATTTTCTTTGCAGACATAAGTAGTTGTTTTTTGTAGCTAACACTGACTTTGCTTTTTTTTACTGTTGACAAGAACTAGATAACATTTATCATCTCTCTGAGAGCTCGATCCAGCACCACTTAAGTCAACAGAAGTTTTTCTAGCGACCTCAAAAGGCTGAAGATCAAGCAATGAATGAATGAAATGTCTTCCATGAGTGTGCCAATAATAACAAACTTATCCCATACCCTGGGAGTGCATCTGATCCGAAATCCTCCTCCTCCCCAGAACACAAAGTGAAGTGAAAGAGATGATAAGCACACAGCTGCAGCTATGACATCTTAATGGATCTCATGTCAGAAGGTAATACAAAGCTATTAAAATCTCCCAGCATAAATCACTTGTTACAAAGGAAACTGAACATCACTGCTTATACTTTCACAAAATACTGTAAATAATAATGTTGACTGTGTGACACATGCCTGCCCATTTTAGGGTATTAGATTTACCATTTTAGGAGCAAGAAAAAAAACCAAACAACATAATCAACAGGTAAATGTTTATTAAGTTAAAAACAGCAGACAAGTGCAAAATGCTCTGAGGTAATTGCCATGCCACTCTGCCAAATTTAAAGGAGACAATTAGACTAGTTCCTTAAGCTGGCAACTCTGTGTTAGTTTGTGTGAACCAGCATAAGTTCTTTCTTTCAGTTTTGCACATGATACTTATATTTCAGATGGAAAACAACATTTTGCTCTTTTAATTGTAGAATATGCCTATAAACAGATGAAGAATTTTTATTTTTATTTATTCATGGAATTCTAATTCTATCTTACTTTGGCTAGGGCTATAATATTTTAATTTTACTTAACTTTTATATTTAAATTTAACACATGTATAAAGAATTAGACCATGCACTCCAATGCCATTTGAGAATTAGAACCAAAATATTTTCTAGTAAAAAAAAATCACATTGTGACAAACTGTGTGGGCTTAGATGTAAGCTGTGTGTTAAATTCTTCACAATTATAATCACCTACATATATTATTTAATGATTGTTCATTATACTGACAATATAGTAGATTATTAAATGCTACTGGATATTAAATGCATTGCACAACGTGTCTGTCTGACCAAGCATAAGGTTATAAAACCTGCTACTTATTTCAGAGATGAGAGCTGAGTTTTAGCTAAAGAGGTATAAGTTGCTAATGCTGAAGGCCTTAGATCATCATTAACTATTTAATCGATTGTTCTGATTTGCACACTAGGATGTAATCTAAGGCTCTATCTTCAGCCTCTTTCTAATCTTAAATACGTATAATACAGTTTGAAGTCGATTTGCGAACTTCATACTGACCACATACCAAATGCTGGGTAATACAGCTGAAAAACTGCTAATATATCATGACTGTAATCTTCCTAGATGCTACACTTTTTTTGCAGTTTTTAGAAAGACCTTAAACTGTGAACTTCCTCAGTAGACCCAGGCTGCAGACAGAGGGACAAGGGTGCGTGTGGAGGGGTGACTATCACTCGCTGTTTTCTCTGCGTTAGTATACAACAGACTGAAATAGTCTTACCCTTTCTGTCTTTATTGTTAAATTTCTACACAGAAGCTTTCATGTAGGATTCTGTTTAAACAATGTGTCAGGGGACAAACCTACAAAAATTGAATAAAAAGAATGAATTGGCAGTAGTGAAATCTAGAGTTCATGAACTAATCCTGACTTGCTTTAAAAGTTCATACAAAAGTTTTAAAACTTAGGCCAGTGAAAAACTGAGAGGAGCACTAGATCACATAAGGGGATGTGACTTCATAGATAGTGATCGAAAATATATGTAAGATATGAAAAATGAAAGAAAATAAGATATATTGAAGACAAAAAGCACATATGCCTGATTATTATCATCTAAACATAAACACACATATTTTCAGGCACAATAGACATTGTTCTGTTAGAACACTCCAGACATTTCACTTCTGCCCTAACCACTTGTGTGTGCAGCAGTCAGATCAAAGCATCAAAATGTCATGCGCTTCATGCCTGAAGTCTCCAACATGTTTTTCTTTGCTGAGGGTAAGCAGGCCAAGGAAGATGATATACTAGTTAGCTTGAGAAAAAAGAAAAAAAGCAGAAAGCTTTCTTTATTCACAGAACCATTGAACTGACACTGCAGTAATTAAAGAAGACAGGACTACAAAGCATATCCTTGAACTGTACCTCCTGACTCAGACTGAGTCCTTGCATGTTAGGAAAGTTTTGTATGAAAGGTCAGAGTTTAACTTGCTTTTTGTTAGTCATTTACTTCAATCTGCTGTTTATGACTATTTCTCCATGATGGATTTGAAAGCTGAAAACATTATAGGGATTTTCATGACCTTTGTTTTGCTGTACTTTTCCCACCACTTTGATTGCAGACAGAGAGGAATTAGTTCTTCTAGAATTTTTTACCCAAAATAGACATCGCTATTTAGTTTCCATTTTATTATTAAAATATTACTGAGTAGAAAAACAATGTGAACCACCTACTTTTCAATAAAGGTTAGTGTAAGAAAATGTAGTCCCTGCACAGCTGCTACAGCAGGAACACAGGAATGCATGGGCTCTGAAAAACTTATATCAAAGAATGTGTATTTTGCTTCCATTTCTACCATATTTGTGACTGCCATCCAGAGGGACCTGGAACAGACTGGTGAGGTGGGCCCACACAAGTCTCACGAAGTTCAACAAAATGAATTTCAAGGTCCTACACCTGGGTCATGGCAATCCCAGGAACACTCACAGTTTGGGCAGAAAAATAATTGGGAGCAGCCCTGGTGAGAAGGACTTGAGGGTGATGGCTGATGAAAAACTCAACATGAGCCAGCAGTGTGCGCTCACAGCCCAGAAAGCCAGTGGTGCCCTGGGCTGCATCCAAAGCAGCGTGGCCAGCAGGTCAAACGAGGTGATTCTCCCCCTCCGCTCTGGTGAGACCCTAGCTGGAGTGCTGCATCCAGCTCTGGGGTCCCCAGCATGAAAGGACATGGAACTGCTGGAGCAAGTCCAGAGGAGAAATACGAAGTTGATAAGAGGACTGGAGCACTTCCCCTACAAAGACAGGTTGAGATGGGGCTGTTCAGCCTGGAGCAACTTTCCGGTATCTGACTAGGACCTACTGGGAAGCTGGAGAGGGACTCTTTGTCAGGAAGTGTAGTGATAGGACAAAGAGTAATGGATATAAATTGATAGAGGGGAAATTTAGTTTAGATATTATGAAGAAAATCTTTACTGGAAGGGTGGTAAGACATTGTAACAGGTTGCCCAGGAGGTTGTGGATGCCCCAACCCTGGCAGTGTTCAAGGCCAGGCTGAACACTGCTTTGAGCAACCTGGTCTAGTGGGAAATGTCCTTGCCCATGGCAAGGGGTTTGGGAATAGATGAACATTAAGGTGCTTTCCAACCTTTAACATTCTATGATTCTATGTTTGTGTTCACACTAGAGATAGATGCCTCTAAGGCTGTGAACTAAAACTTGACGGATTGCTAACATTATCTGCATAGACTAAAGAATTACAAAAGGTGTCTGATACTAAAATCAACAGTTGGAAAAAGTCCCCCAAATAATCAACATCCTGCTGGAAGAAGTGGTTATAACTCCAAAAGTAAGCAGAGTACTTGATCTCTGGTCTTTCGTGAAAATAAAAGTGTTTACTTTTACCATAGTAAATAATTTGTAATACAGATGTGAATTGAGCTATGTTGTTGGATGAAGTTTTAGGCTTTCAATAGAAAAGAATCCAGTCCAATTTGAGGCCTTAAAGATCCTTAAAGAAATTGAATTTTGGAGGTTTTTTCCAGCTCCCCAGTTGATATAATACTATATCTCAAAGCTTCATACATAATCGACAAAAAATTTTCTGTCAAGCTCAATTCTGCAGACTGAATTATCTCTCTCTCAAAAAGAAAAGAGAATCCCTATAGATCAGGTTTGGATCATGGGTAGGATAGAGATGTTCTCAACCTCACTGCCATCTCTAGTAAGCCCAAGGATAAATATAAGACTTCAATGTCCAGTGCTTTTATAATACCAAGAATTTTGCTCTATTCTTTAAGAAGGAGTAAATCCTTTTTAAAATAATGATGGAAAATGTGCGGCAAGGCTTTGGGTGCTAAAAGGAGTATGCTAGGGACTGAAACAGTTTGCATAAGCCATAAAAATACTTTTGGTAGTGTAATAACATTACTTAAACAGGAATAAATCTTCCTGAATCTGAAGAAAACTGGTTCACTCTAGGGTAATCTCAATCACTGGCAAAGGCAGAGGGAGAGCTTTTGCTCCTGCAGAATTTCCTCTCTATCACAGCCAGTTCAATTCACACAGCTGTACATGGTCCTTATCTAATGCAAGCCAGCACATTTTATTTTGTATAATCAGACTGATATACCATCAGGACCCAGGAATGAAAAAACCTGAGGGAACATTGCTTATAGTGCCGCAATGTTTTTGGTTTAGGGATTGGATATTCTCAGTATATCTCCTCTATATATACACATGCGACCACAAATGTTCCTACCTTGTCTCCCAAACCTCTACAAGAAGGTAATAGGAAGATCGTTATGTATGTACAAACACATCATCCATTGTCAAACATTATTTTACTACGATACTAACTTTCTATATAGAACAGCAGTTTATCATCCTTTGCCTTGAACACATGATAATTTTAAGTCCTTTAATATTTTTATCCAAGGCAGTGAAATTATAGAATGGTATTTTTAGAATCAATATAATGAAAAGAAAGTTCAGAATTAATGAGAAGAGCAAAGTGCAAAATGGGAAGAAACTAAAAGCAGCTATGTAGCAAGGTCAAAAAAAAATCCAACAAAATGAGTTGTGATCCAAGACACAGGAGGACAGCTGTTAACGGGAACATGGCAAAGAGAGATCTGAGAAGACATTTTTAAAATATATATGCAAACCCTTCCCAGAAACTTTTAAACTCTTAAAATAAGAGGAATCAGAGCATCAGGGTAAGCTTTAAGAATATTGCAGATGACCATTTTTCCAGATCACTAAAACCATACACATACAGAGGGGACAGAAACAGAACAAAGAAAACAGAAAGAAAAGCAAAAGGTACCAAGCAGAACAAATGTCAGAAGTAAATGCACAGAAGACAAAATAAAAACCTGAACAACAGTGAAGGTCAAAGATATAATACATTTCTTTATGGAGAGAAACTTGAGGGAGAAATAAGTATTGAGGCATAGATCAGCACAAAACTGTATATGAAAGAAATACTGTATTGTCATGTATTAAAGGAATTTACTGTATTAAAACTGTATTAAAAGAAATAATGCTGTCCCTGTTAGACTAACAGGAAGTAAGAAACATGTGAAAGAGTCACCTGATTACAGAATTGGCATCGCCAGAAGGAAACAAAGTCAATATGTTTATCGCCCATAAACAGATGTGTTCCTATGTTCAACTTCAAAATAATCGAAAAAATGACATGAAAATGACACGGCCTTTCAAACTTTTCACTTACATTCTGTACAGGAGTAAAATGTTGTTGTTAGTGATAAAAGCACAGCCAGAGAATTTAAAGCCATGGAAATATGGTGCTTGATTGTACAACTTTATTTTTTAAAATTATATTAAGCAATATTAGCATGTCTGAAATGTCATTACTATTAGCAGAACTGAGGGAAACTTGAAATACTATTTTAGGTGTTCAATTTTTTGACAGAACACTTGTTTTTTTCATCATGGTAGCTCAGCTGAAGATCACTTACAGTGGTAGTAATGGCATTAATCTTATTCTACCCTTTGGGATATGACAGAAGCACTGCCTGGAGAAGTGGAGTCAAACCTGGTTTTCACCTGACTTTGTGTCTGCTCTTTTTTTCTGCTGGCATGAGTTCAATATATAGATAACTCTGAATATGTGGAGGGGCTTGACGTTACAGCTGTAAACGGCAGCACAACGTAATACCTCTGAGCAGACTCTGTGTGACTACTAGGAGCTATCGGAGCTGAGAAAGCTACCCCTGCTGTTGATGTTGCAACCAGCTAGGAAGAAAATGAACACTGCACTTCTCAGTTCACACCCGCTTAATATCACACTGATTTCACGTGTTCTGTTAAGGTGGCTACAAATCTTAAGCCTGTTCTCAAATGGTGAAAATTATTGTTGTTGTTCCTTTAAGTTAAGTAGTTTAAACTTGTTACACATTATGGGTATTGGTCCCTGCAGGTAGTATTTTTTTTCAAAAAGTCCATATCTGTTAAAATTTCCAAAACAGTCCAATATAGGCTACATTTAGAGTCACAATTTGTCTAATGCCAAGATACAGCTGTCTTGCCTCTGCTGCTAGGGAGGAACAACTTATTTCAGGCTGTTCCAAGCACATGAGGGAGCACGTGCACAATTTACATGACGTAGTGCGCAATTTTCCCACTTGGATATTCCTCTAACAGGCACACCCTTAAGAAAAAGACGAATGAGCAAATAAGGGTTGGAGTGCTCTGATTTCTCCTCCTTATTCCCTAATCCTGCTCAATCTCCTATTCCCAGAAAAGACAGAGAGAACAATTTCTCTGTAGACTCCATAAGCACAACATGTCTGGGGAGAAGCGGCCTGGCTAACCAGGCTGAATCTTTCTAACAAGGGCTTATGAGTTTGGATCTTGAGTAGGCTTGCATTCGTCTGCATTGGAAAGCACATGTATCATGCATCAGCACACAAAGAATTATGCAGATATACCTTTCTTTCTCAGTGTTTGGTGGCTTATAACACTCATTCATGACTAGAATGACTACACTTCTGAGGCTGAGAAAAAAACCTTAAAATTTCTAATTTACTGACTTCACTGAGTGTTCCTGAATAATAGATTTACTGTTTGGGTACTGCTAAACATGCAAAATTTTTAGTTAATTACTGACAGCAGAATAAACCTTACCCTCCCCTACATGCTCCTGTGACATTAACATTTCCTTTCAGTTTTCTCTCATTAACTTGTTCATTGCTGAAGTTAACTTTGTTTAATTTCATCTTGAAGTTAAAATGAAAGGGTTTTCCTAAGGGAGTTGAACTGTTGTAATTATAATATCAGGCTCAGATAGTGTAATTATAGCTTAGTTTTAAAGAAAGAAAAGTCCATTTCAGTTGTAGTAGATTTCATGTATGTTAGTTTCAGCGCAGAGTTTGAAGTGAGTCTCAAATCAAAAGTGCAATCAGAATGATACACGGCACCTGTTCCCTTTTACTTCTCCTTCATTTAAAGCATCTATTGCTGACTGGATTACTGCTGAGAGAGACAGTAATTTTCCACCATTGCTTCAATAACATGAAGCAAGGTGTTTCCCCCAGGCCAAGATATTCTCACCCTTAAGTGCTCCTTGTGTACTTCTACAACTCGATATATTCTTGAAGGAACAGTTGAACACTGAAGATTTATCATGTGGAAGTGCTTTTTTTGATCACCTTGATGAAATATTTTATTGGAGAGACTCCAGATGAATAATTATGATTTTTTTTTTTTAAACTTGATTATTGTCAAATTTGTTGTGCTAATTCTACAGTTTAGATTATATTTTCTTTTCTTCTAATAAAAGTCTAATGCATTAATATACAATGCTGTATAAATACATAGAAGGTTTAAGCATGACACAAATGAAAACTCCTTATGCCTTCAGCAAATGTATTTCTGACCTTTTAACAGATTTTCCCAAATCCTGCCTTTTCATTCCAGTTCATAACGAAAATGCATTTTGAAATGCATTTTGAAATCCATTTTGAAATGCTGAACTGGAAGCTATGAAAAGACTGAAAAACAGCAACAGTTAAATGGCTATACTTCACCGACAATACTTTTTGCTATTTCTGGTTTTCTTCTTGAACATTTATCAAGTGTCTGACCAGTTCTAATAAGCAGTGTCAGAAAGATCTCTAAAGGCTCAGAATTTCAATGCTGTTTCTGTGAGGAACTAAAGTAATAAGTTTATTTTTTTTCTTCCAAGAGATGCAATTTATCCGAAGAAATATTAAAGAAGTAAGCATATATATGTTTGAGTTCTGTTTGTTCAGTCAAACTATAAGTAGTAGAAATACTAGCATATCTTTTTGGATACTGGGATATAAAATGATCATGTTTTTATTAACTGCTGGAAGATGTTTTTTCATGTTATGTCTAAACCAGTTTTCCTGCTTTTGCTTCTGGTCTGATTTTTAGGAAACTCAGTAAACTTTTAGTAAGCTTAGAAGCCTTCTCCACAATGAAATTTAAGAAAATTTTAAAGAAAAAGAAGGGTGAGTAACATTTAACCATTTACCCACTCTAAATTAGCATAAATTAAACACCAAAGCACTAAATTAATACAAGCCTGAATGAGCTGTGACTTGTAATCTATATGGCGCCTGAAGCTAGAGAAAAGTATTACAATGTAAATGTACGGAATTTAAGTTTGTTGTTTTGTTTTCCTTCGGCTCCGTTTTCAAAAGTTCTTAGGCAGAGGATATCTACAGATGCTTCCTTAGAGATGCAGTTGCTTTGAGCTCCTGAAAATTAAATCCACAGTGCATCAATGCAACCTATTTCCCAAAAATGTGGCACAGTGAGGAATCATGCTCTGTGTTTAACCCTTTTCAAATTTTTTCTTCATTTTTATTTTCTCTGTGTGTTTTATGCTTTGCTTATATGATACATTTCTGAGGAAAACAAAACCAGCGACCTCAGGATTCCTTCTGGCAGGACAGGAAAAGTTTAATAGCTAAAACAAAATACACTCATTTGTTCCAGATAGTGACTAGGTCTCCAGCTCTGCTACAGCAGTACCAACACGGCATACAGGCAGCTCCCACGGCATACAGGATACTCCCTGCCTGCACAGGCTGAGCTCGCACAGAACCACTTTATCCCTTCAGATGGAGCTTAAGAAGCAACGACAGGGTTATCTCCCAAAAGGCACGGCTCCTGATAGCACAGGCAGCGCTCAAAGGAACAAACACATGCTTTGTTATGTTGCCCTTTCCTTGGGTTCAGATAAAAAGACCCTCCCAATGCTAAAATTGTCCACAGAGTAAGATCAAAAGAAAGAGTCGAAAGAAAAAGAGGTTGTATTTTAATAACATACTCCAGTAAAAGAAAGAAAAAAAAGACGGAGTGCAGGTCTCCAAAACCTCAATGTGTTCTGTCATTAAATATAATCATCTGAGATTTGAGGTGCTTATCCAAAATGCGTTGTCAGACAAGATCGATTTTCACCTTTTTTTGAGACTTTTTGTGGTGGCGGCAGCGCTGGGGCGGTGCCGGGGCTGTGCCAGCGGCTGCGGCGGCCCCAGCGCAGGGCACGGCTGAGCCCCTCAGCCACGGGCGGGCGGGCGAGAGCCCCGGGGAAAGCCTGGGCAAGGGAGGGCAAAACGCTGCCCGGCAGCCAGGGCTGAGCCAGGGGAAACAGGCCTGGGAGCTCGGAATTTGAGAAAAGAAGGAGGGCAGAGGTTTCTCAATATCTATTTTAATTGACAAAAAATTAAATTAGTTTTCCCCAAGTGAAGATCTGGCAGATCAGTCAGGTGGCCTGATTCAGACATCCACATTCTTTCTCTGTTTCAGTGTTTCTTAGCTGTTGCGCTTACTGCTAAGAGGTTTAGACAAAAAGAAGCGTTAACACTATGTATTTAGGCTGCCTGAGTAAAGAAGGAAAGGTTCATCTCTTCGAAGTACAAAAATGAAAGATGCTTCCATGTCCTGTGACAATTTCATTCAATTTATACCACATTACAACCTGCTATAGGAATTAAGAATTCCTCAGCCGATGTTTTACCAGCTCTGGTACAGCTCACACTGCCCTAGTTTTTGCTGATGTCAATTTATTTCCTTTGCTGATGTGCACGAGGTCATCTAGTCCTGGAAAGATGAAATCCAGTGACAATACGAACTAGTCAAATGGCTGGTAGGGCTGTTAAGTAGGTTTGTATGGCCTGTCTATAGGGATTTCAGGATCCAGTTAAAATCAGGATAAATTTTAGTTGTAATGAATCAGTAACCAGGACTTGTTCACGATTATTAATTATTGATATCACAGCTCCATAGGTCCTAGCTAATAAGAGTTTCATTGTGCAGCATAACTACACCTGTCATGAGACACTCCTTCTCCTAAGCCTTACGGTTCAAATAGAAAGAGAGTTAAAGGCTAAGAAAAGAGAAAGGAAGAAAAACCCCACCACTCAAATATGAAAGTAGTTACACAAGACCATGCTCCAAGATCAATGGCAGAAGAAGGCAGAGAAGCAGCTTTTTTAAGTCGGAGCCACGTGATGTTCACACTGAGCCCAAATGTCTTTGCCACACATGAACACAAGTGGGAACAGAGATCCCTTACTGTCTCAACCATTAGTTGTATTCTGACCCTGAAAACTCAAATGCTTCCAAACGTACTCATAGCTTCTTTGGTTTGCTCCCACTTCCTCTGCAAACTCCAAGTCATTATGCTGCTGATGCCTGCTTTCCAGTAAGAAAGCATTATCCTTCACATAAAACAAGACAGGCAAAAAAATACATTACAGCACAAATAGAAAATATTCCAAGTGCTTTGGCGGCTCCATTTTCTGGCAGAGATTAGCACAGAGGACAGGAGGTGTATCTGCATATGTCACATTCCTCTTCTTTCCTCGTAGATCCATCTAGCCAGGTCTAAAACAAGGCCAGAATGCACCATTTTATCCCACGGAGGAAATTGCTCTGAAGTCATACACTGAATTTGTTACCTTCTAGAGTCAGAGTTTTGCCACTGACTTTTGTAGAAACTGGGTCTGGTGGGGAGAAGGATGATTAAGCACATAGCACAGTGAATAGCTTTTAACCAGATATTTTGCAATTTAATAAAGAGTCTGTGCAATATTTCTAAGTTGACGAGGGCAAACCCTGTTAGGATTGAATTTTTAATTAAAATTGTTACTACCTCTTTCCCCTTTTGGTGTCAAATAGATCATTTACATATTCAACATAATTTCCCTTAATATCTAAATAAATGTTCCACTTAATGAAAGCATTTAAGCAACTTTTTAATGAAACAGTGAAATATAATATATAGGGCTGAGACTAATTTTCTCGAATTTTAACACACACACGGAGCATGTTATGAACTAAGAAAAATATTTTGAACCTGATGGACTGTAAATTACAACCCTTGGTGTATATTCATTTTTAATTAATTTTCTTAGTCATCCTCCATAATCCTAATAGTTGCCTGAAAGAAACTGTAGATGCCTCGGAGTGGGCGGGGAGGGAGTTGAGGGGGCCTTGTACATTTATATTTCTGAGATGTTTAATAAAAGCTTCATAGCCAACAGTAATAAATAAATAACAAAATATTTCAATGGTATACTCAGTAGAAAGCCTGTTCAGGTTTTACTTTTATGTTAAGCAAATGTATTTTTTTTCTCCTCCATGAATACAGTTAGAGATTTATTTTTTCTTAACATCTTAAAATAAACCAGTAAAGAAATATGCACTCTTCGGTTGCATTTCTTGTTTAAAAAGCCTATGTGTAAGAAATATCACTGCAGTGATTAGAGAGAGAATATATTATCTACCTAAACAGGCACATTAAAGCATAAGAAGAGAGGCTTAGATGTTTTAAACGATTTACATAACAAACCACAATTAGGGATAACTCAACTCTTTCTGCTCAGAAATTCTGCCTCTACCAGAGCCTATTTAAGCTCTAAAGAGGCATACTACATAGCTGCCTAATTTCTGAAGAAATCAATAGGTTGTTTTTTTTTCCTGTGGGGCTTTTTTTTCCACCACTGGCTGATGTCATCTTCATCGGACTTCATGATTTTAATAGATGCTTTTGTCTAATTACATTTTACAAATACTGTCTCTTTAGAATTTTAATGTAAGTTTATTTTATTGTTTATGACAAAAACAGCTTGTGAAAGAATACCGACGATTTTTTTTCCACCAAAGAATATATAGCATACAAACATTACTAATAAACATCATTATGTTATTTCCCTGTATCTTATACCTTAATGTGATACAAGCCTTCCAATGATGTTATTTTAGTGATCCAGAACTTGCTAGCTAGAGTTCACAGCCTGTACTTTTCACCTAGCTTTTCAGGTTCACTTCACACAAATATGATTCCAGATGAACTGCAGTGCAAACAAGTTCCACTTCATCTTGATTAGTGCAATATCACCTAGGGACCAATTAAATTGACCTCTATGTGGTAAGACTAAGACCAGAGTTTCCTTTTTCTTTGACTGTAAGATAAAGATGTGAGTAGTCAAGAATCTCATTGCCATAAAAATATATCCTTTGGGCATATATAGGAACTGTATGCATAAAAAATGCAGTAACCATGAACATCCAAGACTTAAAGGAGCCAAATTTTTTGTTGAATTTTAATAAGCCTTCATGTCGTGAGACGTAAAAAAGTGTTTTCTTTGTCCTAAATAGCTTAAGCAAAGACAACTGTTCAGTTACTCACCCTGGGGTCAGGAGTAAAGCAGTTTGCTCAGCTCATCTCCAAGTGCTCACAAAACGTCATAACTGCCTGAGCAAAAGTCTTGTGTCTTTACCTTAAGAGATGTTACCAGCCTGACTTCTGCACAAAGGTAGTCTTTGGTACAAGCAATCTGCAGGATGGTTTGGATCTTTATGTTTCTCAACACCCAGTTGTGCAAGACTGACTAGCAACAATTTTTAGGAAATAAAACACACTGTGGATGGTATTTTACATTCTGATAATGTTTTTGAAAGGTTAGAGAAATGATCTTGGATGTTACAAACTTCTTTATTGAGTATCCAGAACTACAGAACAAATGTTGAAAGAAAGAATCAGTAAATGACAAGCAGAACAAAAAGCAAACATGGTTTTAGCACATGTAGGTTGTGACATTTGTCTGATATCTTTCTTTGAAAAAAAACAAGGACATTGCTTTGATAAGGATTTGCCAGACTAAGAGAATCTATTTGACTTAGGAACGGAACAAACTAAATTAGACACAAAAATAGCCACATTAAAAATTGGCATATCAAGCTCAAAGGCAGTTACAAACAGGCTTTCTGAAGGTTGATGTTAAGTTCTGACTTAAAATTCTCATTGAGGATCCTGGTACTACATTCAGCCTGATAATTCTGTTGATTATGTAAAGTAGAGGTACTGTCAGCACGGGAAAAGATCAGAATCTTACTCTAAGAAAAAACAAAAGACCTTGAGGACTGAAACAAGGAAACGGCGTGAGATTTCATAGAAAAGTGCAAGGTCACGCATTTGAGGATTAATAACAAGAATTTCCTCCTTCACATGGAAAGTCATTAGATGGAAATGTCAGAGGAAGAGCAAGATCTAGGTGTATTAGTCAATTATAAGATTACTATGAACCATCTCTGTGAAGTAGCCATGAAAATGTCAAAAGCAATCCTAGGATTTTTCAGGCAAGGTATTTCACAAAGAAATATGGAAGTATTAATGTCATTGGAGCAGGCACTCCTAATATATCACCTGGAATGCTGCATATAATACAGGTCCATCATGTTGTAGGAAGATGTATTGAATGTCAGGTATATTTCCACTGAATGTTAAGCCCGAACTCACTGGTAGCAAGCCTACTTACCACTAGCGTGAAGTCCTCAGTCAGGGGACACTGATATGAGCTGTGAGGTTGAATTTGTTATTCTCAGAATCCTCCTCCTCTTTTCCATTTATGGACATGATCTGATTGAAGTGCTGTTAACTGCAGTCAATGTTTGGAAAATGCTGCATGAGCACAACCTGGAAGGGGAGAAGAGAAGAACCATACATATGATCACTGGAGTAGAGAACTACTCTTGCAAGAGGAGCCTAAAAGATCCTGGATCAAATAACCTAGAAAACCTGGTGAAATGCTGTGATAGGATATATTAATTCAGTTCATTTATTTATTCATTCATTCATTCATTCATTCATCCATTAGAATGAAATTATTATATTTAGGACAGAAACCAGAATACATTTCGGTATCACAGGTGGAGGGAGGCAAGCAAGTTTTAAACCTGAAAGTGCTCTTCCTTACAGAATTTGAAATTTCTGTTTTCAACCCCCTCTTTGCGTATATATTGCCCCTTTCTCACCCCGTGCCCTTAACCCTAGAGCACAGACACCAGGCTACACTTTAATTTTGAATTTTAAATTTTGATATTTATAAAGCTTTGAGTTGTACACTTGACTCAATGAAATATGGTAAGAGATGCATTTTCCAACTGGAGTTAGCAATATCACACTGCAAAACAGCTGGCATTAAAATGTCGCCATTGTTTTCTTTATTTAGTGTCTTCTTCCAGTCTTAAGTCTACTCAAACACTCACAAAACAGGTAAATGTAAGTGTAAAATATGAAATTCTTTTTAGATTTTATTTTGACACATAATATTTCAAGGGAACAACAGCTTCCCCATGGAAGGAACTTGCAGTGTGAAAATATAACATTACATTAACTTAAAATGTTTGACTTCTGAAAAAATACCCACCAACCGAAACATTTGTCACAACTGGAGAGGTGGATGGTGTTTAGTTAGAAGTCTGATCTTCACCACAACATAGGCATGGGCTGAAAAAAATACCTGAGACTTGTGTCAGGAAGAATTTAGGTGACATTACTTAGTATTTACTACGAGCAGCTGCTAAATTTGAATAATTTGAAGCAACTTAAATGAAAGTTACGAGTCTTCAAGTGCGATCCTTGTGAATTGCTCTGCTTTAGTATATCTGTGGTACCAATTAGTCTCTCAAGATTTTGTTCTTGAATTTGCACAAGGCATTCAAAAAACCTTGGGTGAAGAGTTTCAGAAGCACTTTTTAATTGCTTCGTAAGTCCTCAGCTGGAATTTGGAAGAAGCTTCTTCAGGCTTGCTGATGGTGCTTACGGAGGCCAATGCAATAATTTACACTCACAGGTCCTTATGACTCAACACCTGAAAGTTCCTAGACCTGAAAGTCTAGAACAATTTTTCAAAAGAAGAAAATAGCCACATGTACTTCACTTCAGTGAGAATGGACTGGGAAGACAAGATAATGCTGAATTGGAAATTAATGGTATTTTCTATGTGACCTCTAGACTTCCTGAGAAAAATGAGGGTGACTTCCTTTTACAGGCCCCAAACTTCTGTTCTTTGGTATGGTTGCTGTCACAGCAAATTACAGCACAAGAGCTTCGAGAAGTAGAAATCACAACTTTCATTTGCAATATATACTCACGTTTTATGGACAAAATACCCAGAAAAACAGAGTTTCACAGAAGTTTAAGGAAGAATAAGGTGAAAAAGAAACAAGGTCCTCTGAACCAGGAAGGTTCTGCAGGCTCTTTTAACACGTAGTGCTATTACACTTGCAGTTCCTCAAGTGGGACATATGTGTAGGGCACAAGTGCACACACAATAGGAGACTGCCTCACCATTAGGCTTGGAAATCTAGCTGGGTCAGCTGTCACTGACATTGCTATTAGTAGGCTTAAGGAAAAAAAGTGATTATGCATGTAAGGCCTGTTTCAATTTCACAATTGTACTCTTCCCTAGTACAGATATATAATTGCTAGAAATCCCTTCTGCTAATGACTCATGTCAGAGCATTTAGCAATAGTATTTTCCATATTCCATTCTTAATCACTATTTAATAAAATCTCCTGCGATTTTCTTCAGTAAACAATTCCGTGAACCTTCAAACCTCTTCCGCTCTTAATACTTCTACATTCCCCAGCTTCTGACTTTACCTTTACTACTGATATTAAAACAGACAAAGGTAATAAGGTGTCTAATAGAAGAGTGAAGTTAGATTATTTAACTTTCTCATTGATTTTTTTTTCCCATTGAAATTCAAGAAATACTGAGAGCTGTAATAAACAGTTTACACTGTGTAATTAGGTTTAGAATTTGCTGTGGGAATATTAGATGAAAGGGGATAGGAATGCTTTCAATAGTTTAGCTTGTTCCATTGTCACAGAACAGAAGGTTATGTGGAATCATCATGAGTGTACTCCACGCAGACTAGGGGGTTTTTGTACATAATCTCTGCTTCAAATTCATTAAAGAATGATATCAGTAAGAAGTTCTCAGCTATTTGTGTTTCCAGCATTTTGTTTAAATGCATGCAACATCTTTCTGTCATTAAATGATAGGCCCTCTCTGAGGTTAAATTCTTCCTTTTTATGATAGAGACAACTCTGTTTTAAAATACCTAGTGGGATTTTGAGTGAAAAAAAATGTGCATAAAGAAATAGTGTTCTGATTCTGTTACCTAATCATACTGAATGTAAAACCTATTTCTGTAGACTACTATTCTCATCCATTGTCATTCAGTCAGCAAACTAATGAAGATTGACAAAAATAGTTTCTTCTTTTAAATTTTATTTTAAATGATCCAATCAGACCAGCATGTTTTAATGTATCAAATGCTTTGAAAAGAAAGCATGAAGAGAAAATCATCAAAGCACAGAGTACCTTCATCAAAGGTACTAAGATTCTAACAAAGCAAAATGAGGATAAAGAAATATAACTAAATCAAACCTCCAAATAGCTAATTAAAAATAGCTTCTATTTCACAGTTTATTTTAGTTACAATTGACTGTCTTTGTCAAAATTACTGTTGTAATATGAGATGTGCAAAACAAGGAGGATTTCATTTTGAAGTGTACTCTTAACAGTTAATTTCACTTGAGCTCAGATAAGCTTCATCTATCCACTTTGGAAGATTTCTATTAAATGTCATGCATAATTACATAAAACTTGTAGAAATTTATAATCATCATACTTTTGGATGTTTTCAAGATTCTGGAGAACCTCTCAAGCAGTACTAGTCTGATACTCAGCTTTCCTGTTAAGCAGCCAGCTGCCTTGAAATTCAATTTACAGAATCTTTTTCATTCATTTTCCAACTAATCAGTTTAAACTTGAACAAAAATATTGAATTGACTGTGAAGAAATGTGGCTGTTACATTCCAAGATAAAATATGGTAATTTGGCATGGCCTTTTATTTGAGGTTGTTTTTCTTTAATATCATACTGCAGAATTTTGATTTGAGAATGGGTTGCTTGATTTTACTTTCCTTCTGTAGGACTAAGAAAACCACTGAATCTGATTATTAAGGAAAAAAATTATTATTTTCAGAAAAAAAAAATTACCAACTCTGTGATCAATGTCATTGTAGTTCTGCCTCTCAATGTGTTACAAAGCAGTTAGCCCAGATTTCTACTCTGTTCAAACTGATTAAGGCTTAGTTCCTCTGACATGTAATTAATAAGCTGTATGTGTGAATCCCTTTTACACTGCTGAATAAAGAGTGATCAGGCTACATCTGAAAAGAAGTGTAAGGCTCAATACAGATGGACAAAAATACAGTACAGGCTAAAAGTATTATTTTTCCTCAGAATAGCTCATCAGGTTCCAATAGTTTAGTTAAATGCTAAAGAGTTAATATGATAATGGGTATTACAAAGTCTCAATAAATTAAGAATAACAAAGACATCCTAAATTAGTTGAAGTTTTGTTTAAATCTGAGTAAAATTCATCTTGAATTCAACATAAGTGACTATATGCATGCCTGAAGCAGTAAAGCCCATCAGTGACAGAACATCTACATTTGTGATGCTTAGATAAAAAGAAAATCCCTAGTTCTGCAGATATACTAAAAACCACAAACACAATGTTTTTTGAATAGTACACAGGGTAAACAGGGTCCCAATTTTGAGAGTCCTTTATTTCTGTGTATGTGTCTCTAGAGTATTTTACCCATTCAAATATTTCTATTTTATGAATAAACAATACTTTTACACTTCTTTTTTTATGTTGTGCTACACTTACTTGCCATAATCTCCAAGGTGACACAATATTAGTCTGAGAGAACACACTTACAGTAGGCATTGCATATGGAAGTCCTTTGTCTTCACCCTTCTTCCTCCTTCATTTTATTTCTCAGTGGTCTAGTATAGACTTTGAAGGTGCCTTGTCTTTATCACCCATTAGGAAGCATGAGAATGTATGCTACTCTCAATATGCCGATTTTCACATTACCTCACATAGTATGAAAAACTATTTTATAAGTTAGATCTAGAAGGTAAAACACTATAAGAGGCACTACCTCAAATTTTTAAGTAGTGGCAATAATAAACAGAGCTTTCTTTAAGATCTTTGGATAAGTCTTTTAACTCAAGTTTGTCACAGTTTAGCTCTATCCATAAAAAAGCCTTGATTTCATTAACTGGGGAGAAATTGTATTTCTCACCATGATTTTTAAAATTAAAACAGTCTCAATAGCCACACAACAAGGTCCTCAGGGTCAAGACTAGAGCCAGTTTGGGAGGTTACTGGGGAAAAGAAGGTTTCTATCTCCACAATACAGGGCTCTATCCTAACTGCAGGCCAGGACTTTCTTCAGTATTCACCCCTCAAAGCCGTTGCATGATGCGGGCTGCACTGCAGCCTGCTGAGTGCCCGAAGAGAAGGCGTGTAACCAGGCGTGGGACTGAGCTCAGAAACAGATCTGACATCTCAGCCTCCTGTTTGAGCAATCCTGAGCTCTCTGCAGCTGCCACCTAAGATCACCCTGAAGTACGTGCCAAAACATTTTGCCATGTTTTTCTGGGCCTACATGTGCAATACTGTTTAACCAATTCCCCTGTGTTTGTTTGCCTTTGTCATTGCACTGTCAAGGTGCTGGGCAGTGATGCATGCAGCAGTGTTCCTTCTGTGCTAAGCATATCAGGTTGGATTCCAGGGGGCTGACAACTTCCAAATCCTTGAAGTATCAGGTCAGAATCAATTCTGACTTCTGTTTCACCAGAATGATCTCCTTGACTACAGGAATACCATCAACAAAAAAACCCAGATCTTTTGTTTGATTATAATGCATTATCTGGTATATAACAAAACAGCAAAAATGAAAATCACAGTAGAAGTGTGGAATTAGGGTGGTCTGAGCTGGGTTAGATATATATCTCTATGTTTTTGCTGTCCCAAAGACTCATTGCTCTTCTCCTTTTGCACTCTGACATAAGGTGCAGCTATTCCACGGATTTGTCTTAATATAATGGTAATCTGTTGTCCAATTCTGATTATGGAAAGTGCCACATGTGAGGAGTTGTTAGACAGGGAAAAACAGCATTCTAGCTAAAAATGTGCTTTTCAGGAGAAAAGTTAGCTTTAGAAAATGTTTTATTCTGACTAACAAAAGACTTGTGCCAAAAAGGATCCTAAATACCATGCTAGCTCTAGCAGAGAAAGACGGATAATCTGAACACCGCCCTGCACACTTATTTTTTGCCCCAGCATGCACCAGACAACCTAGTTATCATAGATTATCATCTTATTTGGAGGGGTATAGTACATCAGCAAGCAAATGCAATGTCTTCCAAAGCCTGATCTTATGCAGTGATAGGCAGCCTGCAATCACTGTACATCACTTTCTTGTATGACGCTGTTATACACAACCGTGAACATACTCCCTGATGTCAGCTACAATGTACAGGGAACTGCAGGTCCCTTTGAACATCTGCTGACAACCGAAATATTGAATCGAACCACAAAGCACTGACTGTTGAGGGTTGGAGCGAGTCAAACAAATCAAGAGCAAATTGAATACATCTTGTAATTATCCCTCCTTTCAATATTCATATGGCGGGGGGGAGGGCAAGGGGAGGAATGATTTAGATTAAAGTGTTTTCTTTCTTTTTTTTTTTTTTTTAACAAAATATTTTTATTCCTGAAGTGGTCTCCCAAGTCACTCAAGTGTTGTTCAAATAGAGACGTCAAAAAATTCTGACAACTTCATTTTCAGTGAATATTTCACCCTCTGCCTGAACCTTTGACTTTCCACCTACTCATGAAAAAGGTGAGGTTTCTTTGCTTTGTGTTGGAGGCAGCTCAGCAGCAGTGCATAAGGAATAAAGCTTTCTACAAATTCTGAATGCTAGAACTGACTCCTGATGCATCCAGAAAAAAGTGGCCTAGGTGTTGCATTCTCCTTTCCATATAATGAGACTGTCCTCTGCCATGATTTGATTTTGGACATATTGCTTATTAAAAGTGTCATTCATATCTGAGCTGTATTTCAACACAATTTTAAATGTAGAGAGATCTGAAAGGTATGGTGGGCATAAGGCACAGACCAAAGCATAAAAACTGAGACCCTTCACTTGAAAAACCCAGGACTGAAGGTACTTAGATAACCTAGATAACAAGCTACAAACTAGAAACAGATAAAATCTTCTGCTCCATTGACAATATTTTTCAATTGACAATTGGCAAAACTGGTTGCTGGAAGACTATTTTCTCAAAATGTGCTAATTTTAAATAAAAACCGGGAAAGAAAACAATCAAAGATCTCTCATTTTATATGGGAATTACAACAGTTCATTTTGATAAGGCTGAGATATTTAATTGTACTTGTATAAATTTTATGGTCTGCATTTGACTAGAGTTTAAATTAAATATATTTTAGCATATTGGAAAAATTGTTAATAAATTTAAGGATTTTATTGTAACAAAATGCTGTGACACAGGTAAAAATTCCCAATACCAGTATTATTCCATTACTGGTGTTTTCAAATCATGTATGCAGACTTTCTTCTAATTGATGCAACTTAGAAGATGAATACTGCTATTTGCAGATTTAGTAAGTAAAAGCAGTAATTACCTTGAATCTTGCTTAGAGACATCAGCTTCAACACAGAAATAGAACCCAAATCTCCACAAAATGGTGCATTGAAATTCTAGTGTAGAAGAGGATATAATTCAGCTTAATATGAAATGGCACAGGGTTTAAATCTGTTTCCAAAATTTGAGAACTATCAATCTTACACAATCATAGAGATTGCAACTAGACATGTACGCTACCTTGTTTCCAAAATTTCAACTTAAAACCAAAAAAGGGCCTCTGTAATATTTGGCATCAGAGCTTCCTAGAGTAGTTAACTCTTGCAGGCTGCCTTCTTTTGCATCTGCTTCACCGTGACTGTTAACTATTACTAAGACTTCTTGTGTAAAAAAATACGTGCTTTATACTTCCATGTATTGAAACATGAAAAAAATAATAACTAAAAAAAAATCTCAACAAAACCAGTATTAAAGCTGAAGGTTATCTTACAGTTCCAGGATTGCTAGGTTTAGACAATCATAGGGACAGTATTCAAGTATGAGCATGTTTAAATATGACCACTGACCTGTAATGTCCATGAACTCAAGTGTGGCCATGTTTCTCAAACCTTTTGTGCCATTTAATCTGCCTGAGCTCTTCTACAAAGATTTCCCCTGACAGAGTGCAACAAAAGAAACAATGGCCTTTCCCTAAACAAAAAAAGATGCAGCTTTGGGCAGTCTGCCTTTACAAGAGTCAACAACATTTCTTTCAAAGGCACCTGCTGTTACACATCAACCCTGGCCTGCAAAAGACAGCAACAATGACAGCATCCTTTTTTCCGCTCTGAGAAACTGGAAACTGGAGTAACGAATTGGATATTGATGGCTTTAATTTATGACGTGTGAACAAGGCTAGGTTTCTTTAACCGTCAAAATCATGTATCGTAAAAATTACCTAAGAGATCAAGAGGAGACAAATTCACAAAGCATTTGTTTTAGAAACATTCACTGCTTTTTCAGTGTATGTAACTGAGTTTGAGCTGCAGGTTAGACTCTTACACACGAGAAGCATAGATCAGCAGGCATTAATATCTCTTCTGCTTTAGTAATTGTCCAGAACCATTGAGTTTGCTTTTACATAGGGATGAACCTGATATGACAGTTCCAGGAGAAAACGTACCATCACAACACCCTCATTTTAACAATGCCAATTCCCATTACAGCATGTCTAAAAAGAAACTCTTGGTCAGAACACGAGGATTCATCACCACTATGCTGGCAGAGTCAAGATTATTACTGGAGCTGTCAGAGATACTTTCAAGATTTTCTTTCTTTAAAAAGGCTCTCATAATGGAATCCTCCATCTTTTTTATTATCTCTTCCTTTTTTCTTTTTTAAAAAAGTCCTTTTTGCAACTAGAATTGTCTAAATAAATCTATTTTCCAATGAAAAATGAGGAGTGATTTTAAATTTTGATTGGCACTGTGGTTCTCATCAACTTTGTTCTGTGTTAGAAATGACCAGAAACCTGTATCCAGAGTTATAAGTGTCCTCATAACCATGGTCTGCCTAACAGGGTTACTGAGGTGCACCATCTGAAAAAAAACTAACAAAAGAATGTGGAGTAACTAAGACCAGAAGAGTAAAGTACTGCAAAGTGAAAAGTCTGGCATTTAAAAGTCTCAATTTCTGTTTCCCCAGTATCAGCCTTCAATGCCTGCATCATTAGCATAAGCTGAGGGACACTGAAGAGTGGCAGTTGGTTAGAGGATGATGGCTTTGATATCTGAGACTGCAGCGAGATCCAGATATTAGGAGAGTGTTGTTCAGACGTCTGAATTTCTAGGTTTTTTTCTCTTATTTCTTTGTTGATTTTGAGTGCTATATGTATTAGCCTGTTTTTAACTGGATTCCTAATTTCTCATGGGAACTATTTCTTACGTTCGCATTTCACTTGAAACACAATTGGTTCAAATTTTTTCCCCTCATTAATACTCACATTGCTTACAGAGGAAGCATGTGCATCTGTCTCTCAAGGGTTCAAAGACTTTTTGTCCTTTGTTTTTGGGAAAGACAGGAAAGCTGTCTCCTAAAGCAAGAATATATTTCAGAAGAGATCTTAGAAGCCACTATACCCGCCATGAAGCAACTTCAGTAAAAGGGAAAAAAGAAAAAAAGAGAAAACCACAAATCATGAATGCCTGAGCAAAATGTTAAGTGATTCTGATCTCAGAGCTGAACAAGTTACTGATTTCATTACTGCATTAAGCAATTTCTTCAAGGGTCACAATACCTTCCCGCAGTTAAGATGTCAGAGGGGTAGAGCAGAGAAGGGAGAGCAAAGAAGCCATTATCACTCTTTTTCTAACTGTGGTGTTAAGCATCATGGCTGAGGTAACCATTACGTAGAAAATCGGGATTTGTAGGCCAGAGAAAAACAGTGGTCCATCAAATCTAGTAAAATATTTCTGGTAGTATCTAACACCATAAGGCATAACCTCCACATAATGCTTTTATGTGTGATGTTCTATTGACAGGAATTTCCTCTGGATCCCATCTCTCAATGAATTTATTCTCCAAAACAGTAAACTTTACTGTTATGAAATACAAAGAACAGCCACAGTGTTAATCCACCTTTATTTTCCTAATTTAGATATGGTTTGTGTTCATCTGCACTCTTATGTGTGTGTATGCAAAGAGAAGCTGACAGATTCACTGCTCACTCATCATTTGTATTTTAAATTATATTAATCTACCTTAATAGTTTTAGTTTACAATCTTTCATTACATCTAACTGAAGTCTTTTACACTTCAAATTTATTTCTTCAGCATTTTTGAGCTGTCTAGTTCCTTCTTAGCAATAGGTATGATAGTATTAGTAAAATAATACATCTAAATAACACATGCATGAGTATAAATGCCCATTTTGGAAGGGCTGACATATTCTTCAAAAAAAGAGTGGTTTTGAAAATTCCCTCCTGTCTTATCAGAAGACAAAAAATGGACTACCTGCACACTTTTTTTTTTTCCTGTGTTGCTAATAAATAATATTCCCGAAATTCAGTGAATTATATGAATGTGTTTTCTTTCACTTTCTGGTTAGTCTGTTTTCTAGAGAAGAACACAAAGATAAAAGCATAGATTTTGTCTGTTTGACTAAAACCTGAAAGAAAATTGGTTTCCAGGCAGATGTTTCAGCATGGTTATAAATGGGCACAGAAATACACATGCTGAAATACAGGGAAGTTTTTCTTTCTAGAGTTAGTGCTGAAAAAACTAAATCTTAATCTATAAGAACAAGCACCTCAATAAACATGTTTCATTGACCTGATAATTTTAAAAGGCCTGAAACTTAAAGGGAATCTTTTTGTTTTCTTTGATGAAAAAGAAAATGTATTTACAAGACAGCAAGTATTCAAAGAAGTTTAAATTGTATCATTTAACTTCATGCAGGCATAACTGCACTGGTTCACAATAACACATCAGCAATACAGCTGTTGGTTTTAATGTTTGAAATTCAGACTCTGTGCCTGAATATAAAATAAGCAAATAAGAGTTGTTGTTTACCTGGAAAGTCATCTTCATAGCTTTGAACATAATATAAAGCAGCTTTTGCTCAGACATGTCTGTATTTTCAAAAGCAGAAAGTATGATTTCTGCCTAAATTTCATTGTCCTCTGAAAAAAATATGGTAATTTTATCCCTTTTATTTATGAATGAATTGTTTGATAAGAAGCTCATTCTTGTATTGGAGTTTGGTTTTTTTTCCAAATCAATGTGAAGAGTTTTTAGTAATGAAAGGCAAAATGCTGCACAAACCACATTCAATGTTTAGAGTGCTCTGGTATTGTGAAAGGCTGAAATATACATCTTCAAAGTACTCAAGGGATGAGTTTCAGTAATGGAACATTTTACTACATCAAAGAACAATTAACTTATTCATTACAAATTTAGAAACATGTCTAATTGTATTCATGAACATATCTAACGCTTATTAATTGAATTTCTCACTCGAGAAAAAAACTATTCAAGTATGAGCTGAAGTGTTTTCTTACATACTTACATCTCTCTGAAGTCACTGAAATGTAAACAGGTGCTTTCATAAGCAGAAATATTATCTTGGCTAGTGAAAAATTATTCTTCAAAAGATTGACATGTAAATGAGTAGCATATTCAGGGTTAGGTATCTTTGAAGAGTTCAACAAGAAAAAAAGACTTATGCTATCTGTTTTGACTTGTAATCTTGACCATTGCCTATAGCTGAACATTCATTTGCTTAGAGTGTTCAAGTTGGAATTTAAATCAAGTTCTTCTGAGTCAGAAACTTTATTTTTCCTTGTTAATGTAGCCTCACAGTCCGGCATTGGGAAAAGATTATATGTGCCACTAGAGACATCAAATAGTGGAAAAATAAGCTTTTACATACTGGAGATTTTTAAGGGTTTCCATTTGGTTCCTAACTCTTTAAGTTACTTCAGTTTCAGCCAGATCATCTCTGTTTCTTATTCTGCCTTGGCTGTGCCACCACAGCTTCTGGGGATCTACAAAGTAAATGTGCCTACTGAACTGATCTTTGTTAAGAATAACTCGGGCGTGTTGGTTCATTGATCCAGTCTACTGCCCATCTAATAAGGGATGACATTCACACAGCACAGGTGTCAGGAGCTCGTTAATCTACCTTGTCTCTGAGACATTTCCATCTCTCATGCCTGAAGGATTCTTGCATTGTTCAGTCTGTCACCATTTTACTTCAATGTACTTTAAAGTATATATTAAGAGATATAAAATTGAGGATGAAATTATCAAAAGGGGTATTTTCCTGTAAGTTACAGGCCCCAGTCTGTCTTTGCCTGTGGCTGTGGGTTGATTACAGTTGAATTAGGAGGGATACAAGCTGCAGCAGAATTTGCTGTCATATCATAGAGCAAAGCCCTGCAAATCCTACCTTGCTCCCTTTTCATGTGACAGTTCTGCAGATCTTCACTTTCGGTTTTATCTGTGGGATATAAATATTTGGTCATTTGTACAAAGCCTCAGATGGACACTGATCACAGCATAGCATGAATTTTATCCTGTCCAAAACAAAGAACATTTCCAGGGAGCATAGGTTTGGAAAAAAAAAAAAAAAAGAGGAAAGGAGAAACAAACAAAACAAAGTAATGAAATGTGTGTTTGGGAAGGACTTCAAAACATAATAAATCAATGACATTGCTGTCATGCTCTGGCAATCTAATTTGACTAAAATAGCATTCACAATCAGGATGCTTAAACAAACTTGAAGCCTTTCTTCTACTATCTGAATGCCATGTATAAAAGTATCTGGCTAAGGCTAGAGGAAAAAATAAAAGTGGAAATACGATTGATGACAAAAATCGTAAAGCCTGCCATATTTTTTAGCATTTGATATTGGCAACATGACTTTCAACCCAAGTTTGCAATGCTTAAGAATCATCCAACAGTTCGCATTTACTTGATGAGAACTGAGAAAAAAATAGAAGACAGATGCATCCAGCCTTTGACTTTAAAATATGTCACCATTTGATATAGAAAATACTTGCAGCACTTTGAAGTGTTTTGGCAAAACTTTGTAATAGGCAAGACTCCCAGGCTGCATCTGAGCTGGCAGAAGTACATCATTTATAAAACCCAATAGAGCACTGACATTTGCATGACAGGATATTTTATAGTAGCTCAGGAATTCTACTGTATTTTATCTCTGGCATTGCAACTTTTTCATTTAGACAACAAACTGCTATGGTGGACATTATAACTTGTGTATTTTAGTGTTCACTTACTCAAGAATTGCTTTTCAGCACTTACAGAAGACTCCAGGAACACTTGATCCAGTACATCCTCTGTCACAAAAGCACTCCTTCTTTCCTCCCTGGCAAAATTGCGCAGTAGTCAGAAGACTAAGACATCATTGCTGCAAAATCTTTATGCACATGTAATAAGGCACTTACATACCATATGTGGAGGGAAATATTTATGGTCTATTTCTCTAACTATGGATTTGCTGAACCAATGCAGAACATGACAACTTTTTTTTTTTCTCTTCGTATAGAATTTACATTGCTTTATTTTTTTTAATTTATTTTTGTTTGTTTGTTTGTTTGTTTGTTTATTTGTTTGTTTTAAAATTACTGAACGTTATACATACCTTGTACCTGAGGTTTAAAATTTTGGAAATATATGTGTCTACAGTCCATTAAGAACTTTTTGACATCTTTTCTTTTGGCTGCAGATATACCAAGCTGAGTAGCTACTCCTATGTGGCCCCTTGCTCTTCACTGTCCTGCTGCTAGATGCTATCTTCTAATATACCTGTATATATATATGCCAATAACATGTCAAAGATCAGATTTAAAGGTTATTTGGAATTCTCCCTTGCAATAATAAAAATGGGNTGGAATTATAAAAAGAATAATACTAACTTAATTTATTGCAATAATAATAATAATAAAACTTTAGAAGAATTGTCTGTTTAATTACGGTGATCAGTTATTTATTTAAGGCCCAGACAGTGCAACAGTCCTTTTCGGTTTATCCAGGTACAAGGCATTGCTTTTATGAAAGAAAAAAGGCTTAAAACCGCAAAAAGTGCTGCAGTGAAATGCAAGGAGACATGACCAGATAAATATACCTCCCTGGAAAGAACGCTATTGATTTTTATAGTGTTTGTTCTGCAGGGATTCTTTATTCAACCCTGGCAGACTTTCAAAATCTGCATTTAAACAAAATTTTTTAAAGTGATGATCCTGATCTATTTTCTCAATGTCAAGAAATAAAAGTGTACTCTTAATGAAAAAGGCACTCTAGATATAAAATATTTAAAAGCTTCATGCTAGAGTATTTGCTGGTTAAAAAAATGGGGTAGGGGTGCAGAGGACGCTTTTTTTTTTTTTTTTTAAATGCCAGTGCCAACAAGCAATTCAGCTAAGAGGAGACTTAAAATCAGTACTCCATCACCATCCATCAGGCCCACATCTTTTCTTGACAATGATGTTGAAAACTATTGATGACTCAAGGTGCAAAGACCATTTCAAGCTTCCAGTTTCCAGCTCACATGATAAGACAGTCACCACAAAGATGTCTGTTCATTGATTTCCTTCTGCTTCTTCTTCCTTCCCCCTCCTTCCCCAGGAGCAGTTTACCTGTTAGTAGTCTTTCTGTATGTCATGTACTAAACAAGTGATGATGCCAGGTGGTTTTAACTGTAGAACCTTATTGTTAAAAATAACTCTTTCTCTTCTTGTCAAATGTTTACACACTGCAATGCCTTTTCCAAGCGCCTCAATGTTCAGTTTATGTTAAAGAAAAGGGACAACAAAACAAAATCTTTCTGCCTCTCATGGTTCTCTTCTTTCTCCCTCCTTTTCTCCCTCCCTTTCTGCATCTATTCTGCATATATTTGGTGAGAAAGCTACAATAGTGAGATTTCCATTGTTTGCTTGCCTGTTGGCCAATTTAGCAAGAGTTTTGAAAGTCAGAATCACATCATAGTTCTGTTTCAAACAGGTACACTTACTTCCCCAGACCACACTGTAGCTGGGACTGTCATGAAAAAGAGAAGGAAACCTTTTCTAAGAGCAGCAGTCTCTACACTGTTACATTTACAGCCTCTCGCTCATATAACTCCTTCCTTCCTTCCTTCCTTCTTTCCTTCCTTCCTTCCTTCCTTCCTTCCTTCCTTCCTTCCTTCCTTCCTTAGATACCTGAGCAAGCTGTCAGGAACAGAAGGCAAAAGAGGACAAGGCTGAGGTGCAGCTTCAAATCGCCTCTTGAAGTTCAGATCAGTGAAGGAGTTGTAAGCTACATTAGGAACCTAGGAAGCAGAGGTTGGGGGCATAAACAAAAGAAAAAAGACTTCTCAGGCTTTTAAATTCTCGAAAAGCCTCCTGATTCTCACTCCTTCCTCACAGCCTCTGCCAATGTCTCTTTCTCCATTTTTCTCAACTAGTCACCCTCTTGCCCTACTAGCCTGAAAATCTCCACTCACTCCCTTGCCACTGTACACCACTTCTGTTAAACTGGTTTTATATAAACTGTTCAATGCCCTGAGCTGCCTCTTTAGGGATCTACCATGGAGAGAGGACTTTAAATTCTGTGTTTAACTTTTACTGTTGCCACCATCCATCGTCAGTGCAAGAGGGGTCACGTTATTTTCCTCATTTCCTTCCTTAGCACTCCCTTAACTATGAGCTTGCATTTAATCTTACTAATCTGAATTCTAGAGTGCTGTATAAACATCTCTGTGTATGTGGAAAAGGAAGTATGAATTATGCCATGCTGAAAAAGCAAGAAAACAGCCATAAGTAACATTTTATCAAAATCAAACCCACTTCCATGCAAATGAGTTCATGCTGTGAAGGAACTGAATGCACCCTGAGTTTTTTGCCTGTTAGGAATTTCTATATGTGGAGACACACTTGTGCTTTTTGAGCTGAATTCTACTGAAATTGGGCGATGGGGAAGTGACACAAAATGGAATGAAGAAAAAGAGTTCCCACAAGATAGCAGTGTCATGTTTCCAATTGTTGAATCAAATCTACCTTGCAATGACACTTGCCCCTTTAAAAAACTCTCTCAGGAATTTAAAGACTTAAAAAATCTTCAGGCTGAAATGCACTATGACATCCAATCCAACTACGCTAGAAACCAATCTACGCTGTAAAAATGTTATAAACAATGTCAGCAGCAACTATAACAAGAAAACAAAAGATTGTACCTTCCTTAGAGGTATCTATTTTTAAAAAATAATTTGGAATAGATTTCTCATTACATTATGAATTAATGTATACCAGAAATCTCACTGATGAGTGGGCTCTTGCTGTATGAATAAAATGAAATGCATATGTAAGTTTTTTCCAAGATTAGCATCTTTATCATGTCCATATACAGGTTTATGTGGCTTTAATCTTACAAAGTTGGAAAACAATTTGAGTTGCAAATAGCAGTGAATAGGGAGATGTTGTGTAAAAGAAAGACTTAGGTCTATATTAGCTTATTTTTTTCCTTGGTTAAGGATTCAGAATTTTTATATGCTAACTTAAAAAAGGGATGCATTAGCAGATATTCATGCACACAATTTGACAATAGAGCTAAAATTCTTATTTCACAATAGCAAAATACTGTCAAATTATACACACCTTTCCTTGGGAGACTTAGAATTGTAAAGAAATGGTGAAGAAGAGAATTATTCACGGCATATTTTACAGAACATATTCTTAAGCCTGACAGCAAGCTACAGTAATTTTATTTTCCTTGAATTCCTTCCTGGAGTACAGCACAGTAGGAGATAGGACCTAAATTGTTCAGTGTCTCTTTGGCAGACAGTGCTGACAACGTGATCCTCCTCAGTGGACAGCGATTCCTATGCTGTGTAATCTAATAGCGACAGCAGGCACAGTGACAGCAGGTTTTCTCTCTGGCATAAGGCAACACAAGACAGTCTGTACTGGGAATGTCTGAACTAGTCCATTAGGTCATTAAAAAGAAAGAGTAAAAGCATACTAAAAAAAAAGAAAATAGTCTAGACATCAAATAATGGAATAGTCTTTAAACTGGTTAGTGAAGATGGAAGCAACAGGTAACATTGTAGACTCATATTGTTAGAGAGATTCTAAAGAGCCATGATTCATATCAAATCATAGTAATTGCCCATGTAAATATAATAAAAAGATGGTTCATTGTTGCAAGTAGTTCAAGGATTATAGTCTACATCTCTAATAGTGCTTTCTGAGAAAGAGCTTTGAGAATATATGTGCTAAACAGTAAGCTTAAATCAAACCTGGAATTAAGGAGCTAAATTTTCTAAGTAATTCAGTAATACCTAGAGTTATTCCCTGAGTTACTCCCTGAAAAAAAGTTATTAATTTAAAAATGAATCACGTCAAGTGCATAAGCCTCATGGTACAAAAAAATGCAGAGTGTGTAGGATATAAAAGTAACAGCAATGCAGTATGAAAATTACAAGATTAAGTTTTATCAAAGGTTTCTAAATCTGGTTTGGATTTTATTTAGCACCTATTTCCTTCCTTGTTAACAGGGCCTTTGATGAGTGCACTTACTGAGCTATTTCACTGGTGCTCTGGACTACACATCCAGGATAGGAGATTTTGCCAGAGTTACTCAGTGGTGCATCACTGGGTTTGCCTAATTAGTTGAATCATCTAGACATGCTACCTCAAAGATTAAAGTGCCTCGGTGTCTTTGTAAACTACAAAGCAAAGAAACATACATTTTATTTTAAGTAAAGTTAATAAAGTCACAAAAGGCTTTTTTAGTCTACCAGCTGGAAGTTTCTCCTGGAGGTGAAACGTTGAAAGCAACTGAGTATAGATAAGCTCCAAATATTAAAGACAGTTTGGTTCCACTATAGAGAAGGGGAAATAGAGGGTTCTGGAGGCACTGAAGTAGTCCTGTTTATGCTTCTTCTTTGAAGGTTAAGGTCTGTCAAGGGAATATAGCTGGTGACTTTGCTATATGTGTTCTTTTGGCCAACAAGTACCTTGTAAAAAGTTGAGAAATTCTGAAAACATTTTTTTAGTTAGGACGTACCGTTGCTTAACTTGATTTGTCTGCTGTGTGACCATGGCATTCTTAGAACTGTTTAGTACTTTTGCAGCACTAGAGAACAAACAGAAATAAGTTCAAAAGCTCAGATTTTGAGTCACATTTCAATGACAAACTGTACACTGGGAAATCATCAGTTTCACAATTGACAGAACACAGATCTTAATGGTGGGGGGGAATCATATAAAAATATACGTCCTTACCAGAAAACTGAAAGAAACGCATGAAAAAGATATGAATTGAGGTTATTAAGGAATCATGATTCATTTTAGTCTTTGAGTGATACTAATCCAGATTGCCACTGAGTAACTGTCCTTCAAATAGGACAAATCTCCTTTTAACCTTGCATTTATTTTTAGGTCAGCTAATCTGAAAGCACTGGAATGATACCATGGAAAAAAGGCAAAGAACACTACATTTGCACACCTAACTATAAGTTAATTATTCTGTTACTGCTAGTCCAAAAGATAAAAATAATTTTGTAGGACACTTTTTGATTGTTAATGCGTAGACAAATGTTACAAATATGATTTCTTCCTTCTGTCAGCATTAAACAGACAGGAAAATGTCCAGGAAGTGCACTTTGATGCTTGCACTAAAGGATTCTCCAAGGTAGTGCTTAACAGGAAATGAATCTTTATGCTTTTTAATATGTTAATCTTAAACAAGCATAATTGAAATCTTCTGTCTGGAATACAAACAGCCCATGTTTTACTTCAGTAAGCAGACATGATTACTGCTGCTCTGTCGAAGCCCTGTTGCTTAACTGTCTTGGGCTTTCAAATCAAATTATACATCTTCTCTCTCCACTGCATTGAAAGACGATAAAATAAACAAGGCAGTCACAAAACACTCTCATTTTTCCCCCATTGGTCGAGTAGAATCCAAAAGTGGATGAGATTGAAAAAGAGAGTGGATAAATCCCCTCTGGACCCTCTGTATTAGATAAAGCAGGCTAACAGAGAGAGGAGTGATCACTTTACAGCAGAGATGAACTTCTCACAGGATGTTTGATAAATTGACATCATTCCAGGCAATTTGAGGTAATACAATCCTCATGTCTGAACAGTGTAATTACTAGATATGTTTCCAGCATTTGGAAACACTCTGTATCAATCACCAGGAACAGTTTAAGCAACAATTTCTTCCAATGGGAAAAAAAAAAAAAAAAAAAAAAAGAAGAGAGGAAAAATAGAAAAAGACAGGTGAAAAAATGCCAAACACTAATTTAGGTACTTTTAAAGGTAAACAAGATATTAGAGCTGGAGGAAACATATGCCACCTCAGTTTGAGGCAATGAAGAGAAGACCTGCTGCAAGTGAGATGGTCTCAGAGGTGAGGCAGCCTATCTGATGCCAGGTAGATGGCTGTGCTCCAGAATAATCTAACCTCATTTCTTCAGTGAACCTGCAGCAACTTTGATGCTGTCAGCGTGATCCTAGACTAGTTCTCCTATCAATCTCTGTATGTCCCAGGGTTGACATGGAGGCATTTTGCCTAGTGATGTGTAATATATCAATAGTGTCCCGTTTTCAAGGGAGGTGTGATGCTACAAAAAGAGCAGAACAGCTCAGAAACAGTAGGTGAAATAAATCCATTGTGTATATACACCACAAACTGAGTGTGAGAAGGTAATTTCTGACACCTACTCCAAAGAGAGAGATCAGGCTGTTTGTTGGGTGGAACTGTAACAAATGGAAACAGCTCAGCTATTGGGCTCTTTTTCCCATTGCTCATACAGGAAATGTTTGGCCCAATGACATGCTAGATTAATTCCCAGCATCATGTTTTCATATAACCCTTCTTTACTCAATTTCATATGGGGTGCATGAGGTTAATTTTTCAAGCTACATGTAAGGTTGCAATTAGTCATTTTTAATTTATAATGACATTTATCAAAGTGGCGAGAACTGTCAATAAAACATGCACTAATTGACTTTCTTTTATTTGTAATGTCAGATAAGAGGCAAGCAACAGAAAATGAATGACTGCATCATATAGGCCATGAAGAATATATTTTTATGAACATGATTCATTGTAATTGCTCTGAATATTACACTAGTTAGCCATGAATAGATTCTGAACAGATGTTCAAAAACATTGTCTGGACTATTCTCCAGCTGTTTAAAATCCTTAACAAATGGGACAGATCTAAGGCTCCTGTTCCTTCCTGTTGCATTCACAATGCTCCACTCTCTTCAGCCTGCTACTGCATTATATTATGTGTGTTATATCATTCACTGTGTATTATATGATGAGGCTGGCGTTTGGCTTGACCATATCTGTAATTTATGAAAAAATTTTACAAAATGAATCACTTTTGAAGATAAAGGTATATCGTCATGTGAGAGATACTCTTTGCTACACTGACGGGTATTTTTCACTAATATTACTCCTAAAAGAAAGTTATTTAGCTTATTTAAAATAAACAGAAATCCATGTCTTGACAAGTACGTCTTATCTCTCCTTTAAAGAGAGAAGCGTAGCTCAGTTCTGGATTGAGTGTTAAATTCCAAGATTTACACATAAACAGGAGTGGATCATAGTCTTCTGAACAAGATATTATGAAACTGAGATCTAGTGCCTGAGTTAGGATTTTTTTTTTTCAAACTTATACCTAGTAACTATAAAAACTTTAGGTCCTCAACAATAAAGTGACAGGTACTACTGGTTTCAGGGCAAGTGACATCAATCTTACACAAAATAATATATAGGCATCTACAACCAACCAGAACATGTGGAAGGGATGCCCTTTTTTACTGTTACTTTTTGTAATGAATTTTACTGACTCTCAAAGAATCTGGTAGGGATCACTTTGAGTTCTGCAGACTCCTTTCTAAGGCAATGCAATGAGACTTTCTATTTTATAAAGTATATTCTTCTAGTACAAACTAATCTAAAGGAAACTTTACTCAGTTAAGTGATGTGTATTTTTATACATTAAAAAATTGAATAAAAATAAGACTCATCCTTTATTCCAATCTTAAACTTATTATCCAAATGGAATTTATTTATGCTGGTTACACAAAGACAGAAATGAAGAAGCCCAAAGTAGTGGGTAAGGTTAAAAGAAGGTGACAGGGGCTGAAGATACTGGCAGCAGAATTTTAGCTACATGATGAGAGAGGAAGCATTGCTTCATTTAAACATCTAACCAGGAATAAAACAAAAGATACTAGAAGAAAAAGTCAAAAGTAGACAGAAGATTCCAGTGAAAGAAATAGAAACTTCAGTTAATGGTAACAAAAATAATTAAACACGAGGTCACCCTAGCAGAGTGAAGGACTGAAAAGTTTGCAGAAGGAACACAAGTGGAAGGTGACAAATAAGAGTCTTGTACTGTAATAAAAGATGCTAAAAGCTCAACAATTGTAAGTGCTTCCCTTTTCTTGCAATTCCAAGAAGTAACTACAAAATAAAACCAGAGTCAGATTTCCAACTAATGAAAGAAATCTCTGATGTCACAACTAAACAGTCATAATCCTTGCCATGGATGTTACTCTTAGATTGAATAACTGGTGAAATAAATTAATAGTAAGAAAAGATGAGAAATTATATGATCAGAATAACCCCAGTTATGGTATGTAAACCATCAGGGCAAGAATCCTGTATGGGTTTAGAAACCCATATGCTATAGGCAAACTTTTCTATAATAACTCTTCTATAAAATGTTATTACATTTGGTGATCTGATTTTTGAAAAGTACATTGAAAGCTGTACTTTTTTTTTTTTTTTTTCAGAAAAGAGTCTCATATTCAGTTACATAGAGTTCATTTTAATGGTAAGGACACAAACATTAATATAGTGAATAATAAAATTAGCAAGTTTGACTATAAGAGTGTTTGGGTTGGAAGAGACCTAGAAGATCAACTAGTTCTAATGCCCCCACCATGGGAAGGGACATCTTCCACTAAGTGAAATTGCTCCAAGCCCCATCCAGCCTGGCCTTGAAAACTTCCAGGGATGGGGCATTTACAGCTTCTCTGGGCAACCTGTTCCAGCAATTCATCACCCTCACAGGGAAGAGTTTCTCCCTTATATCTAATCTAAACCAACTGTCTTTCAGTTTAAAGCCATTCCCTCTTGTCCTGTCACTACATGTCCTTATAAAAAGTCCCTGTCCAGCTCTCTCGTAGACCCCTGTTAGGTACTGGAAGGAGTTTTCTCTTCTCCAGGCTGAACAATCTCAGCTCTTTCAGCCTGTCTTCACAGGAGAGGTGCTCTGATTATTTTCCCAGCCCTCCTCGACTCACTCCAACAGGTCCGCGTTCTTCTTAAGATAAGGGCCCCAGAGATGGATGCAGCACTCCAGGCGAGGTATCAGGAGAACGGAGTAGAATGGGAGAAAATCACCTCCCTTGACCTGCTGGCTGTGTGTCTTTTGACACAACCCACAGTATGTTTGTCTTTCTGGGCTGCAAGTGCACCTTGCTGTCTGGTCATGTCAAGCTTCTTGTCCACAAAGACCCTCGAGTCCTTCTCCTCAGGGCTTTTCTAAATTCATTTTCTGCCAGACTGTACTTCTGCTTGGGATTGCCTGGCCCATGTGCAGAACTTGGCCTTATTGAACTTCATGAGGCTCACATGGCCCTACCTCTCGAGTCTATCGAGGTTTATTATTGTTGCAAGCTGGAGATGCAAGCAATTTCCCGCTCTTATTCGAGTTTGAAAACAGGCATATGAATAGAGATTCATCTAATTTTTGAAGACTGGATATAATCATCTAGTAAAACAGCCCGAGAATGCAAATTAACTTCAACACCATTTTGTCCTCAGTTGCATCTTTTACTCAGGGAACTAATGACTAAAACTATCAGGGCAATGGTATTATTACTTCTTCTGATTTCTTCAAAGTCATGCTCAAGCTATGACACAGCATAGACCTACTAGTAGCACTGCTAGGTTCTGTAATTTGCTTGCAGTTTGCACTGTCCTAATAACTGAATCTGCATCCTGTGTGACCGAGGAGTGAAAGATTCACATACACAATCCATCAAGCTGCAGACACCCTCAAGATTTATCCAAACATAGTTTCCTGTTATTGCACTGTGATCAAAAGATAAGCATACTGAAGCCCAATTAAAGCACACAGAAATTTACTGGAAGCCTATGGAAATAAAAGTTCAAAAATAAATCATCTGAAGTTGAAAAGACCACTGAGTGTAGCAGCTGTTACAATCTACATTATTATTACTTTAGCACTGAGAGTTTATCAAGATGGCAATGAGATACGTAAGATATACTACTTAGCTTTAATAAACATTTTAAAGATTCAAGCAGTTAAGAATGGGACATTTTCACATCTATCAACATGCAGGGTATTTTACGAAAACCTCCAATTTCCTATAATTCTCCCAAGTTATTTAAAATACTATATTCTGATTACTGAAAAATATACTTTATTTATGCTGCATTTTATATTTTTCTCTGAAATATTTACAGATTTCCTCTATTTGAATATATACTGTTTCCATAAACCATTTAAAAAAATGGAGAACACGGATAGGGTTTTTTAAGTCCCTGGTATTATGTGCCCGTGCACACTTGTGTGTGTTGTCTGTGTCTGTGTGTAAGTGGTTGGAGGAGCCAGTTTAAGCAGGAACATTTACAACAATTCACTCATTCTGGAGATGCTAAGGTTATAGCCATTGAAAAGTTACCCAGAAAGAAAAATGAAACCTTCCCTGCCTACATCATCCAGCATTGAAATGTCATTCTTTTTCCTCACCCCCACCTTCCTAGAATAGATGAAATATTCCTTAACCCTACAGCTGTGTATAACCCACTAAGAACGTGAAAGACACAGCTATTGCCCTCCCCTCTTACTCTTAAATATATTATTGCTCTTAAAAAGAAAAAAAAAAAAAAGGAAAGGAAAGGAAAAAAATAATAGTTACTAGTATTTTAAATATTCCTACACTAAGTATATTATTATGTTGTAGGGCCCTCCTTTTTTCTTTTTCCTTTGCTAACACAAACCCTAATAGGCTACCCCAAATATTTAGATACTAGCAGAACCACAATATATATCTGGTTTTATCTCATGCTCCTTTCTATAGAGGAAGAACTGAATCATCAGTAATGTAGACCAAACTTTAAAAAAAAAAAATTAACATCGTCTATTAGTGTCAAACATTTTCAAACCCTTCCATGAACATTTGCCATTCATAAAAATATATGTAAATAGAAGTTAGATTCATGCCAAATCCTGAAGAATTATCTTTAATTTACACAAATGTCTGTGTTTGTATGCTAAATGAATTAATTTAGTAATTTTTCTAATGAAACACTCTCCACAGAATGTTGACAAAGAAAAGCAGACAATGGCAGTTAACAAAACAAAAATCTTCTAATGCAGATATTAAAAGTTACACATTTATATTTAAACTCAGCCCAAGCAATTCTGTTCTTCAGAGGGAATCACTGTATGATAATTAATTTGACTTTCTATGGATGCAAAGGAAAAATTTCTTCATGTAATAGCTCTAAACCCAGCAGGTCTATAGAACATCAGTGGACCGTGGTTTTTAGTTTGATTAAAGTTTTAAACCCATACTGCGTGGAGTTCACTAACGATAAGGCTTGTAAAATGTCTATGCATGTAAAATGAAAGCAATGTGATTTGTCTGGAGGCAAATCAGCTTTCAAAGGTAAAATGACGAAAGAGCAGTTTTACTCCATTAAAAGTTCATACTTACTTTTTTAAATGTACATATATATCCTTAAATCAGTTGCTAAAATGCTCAAAATATATATAATTATGTTGTTCAGTGTTAAGCAATTATTGCCAGTTTCAAGGCCTTGCTACTATAACATGCCTAAGGCAAACAGTCTGTGCATTCATGAATATTGGAAAGAGTAAGTCATAAATCTATAATCTGAACATAAACATTTTCAAGCTGCCTGGAGTCTAGGAGTTTTTACTTGTAGTAACATACACTTCATTCGAAGATTGCTGGTTTTATTTGTCTTTCCCCATTTTCATAATTTGTACAGTACTTTTACCTGTAATCATGCAATAATTTCTAAATTAATAAAAGCTGACAAGGAATGAAAAAGACAAGGACACTTTCTGTCCAATCTTGTTCACCTTCAGTGATGCAACTGCAGTGGAGATTTTGTCCTGACTTTCAAAAGTACACACAGTGCAAACCATATTTTTGGCTGCATTGAGCAAGAAATTACTACGAGAAGAATGAAAGTTTCTATACCATTAGAGCAATTTAAGTTTGTCAAACAGAGGTAATGTCACACAAATTTATCCATGCAAATGCCATCCCTGCCACAAATAACAAATCGTAGAGCCCTGGTTTAAAGATGGTTTGCATTATGCTCTTCCAGAGGAACACAGTGTTGACCTTTTCTCAAGTAAATTAGTTCTTACAGATACTCCGTGTTTAGCCCCAGTGTTCAGCACATCTGTATGGACCATTCATCTTTCTTACATCTTAGCGCTGAAACCAAGCCTTTTCTCTTTTGTCCTTCCTTAAGTATTAACAGTTAATGGAAAAGGAAGAAGGAAAAGAAGGAGGGAACAAACAAACCAGACAGCACCAACCACTTAACCTTTCCTTTATTTTATCAGGGAACATTCTTTTCCCCAGAGAAAACGAACCCCAGGAAAGGAATCTAACAGAAACAGGGGGGAATCCACAGTGCTTCCAACTGGGAGCCACTGTCAAGGCAGCATGCAATGCAATATGTGCCGCAGTTTGGTAAATAATACTGTCAGACAGAGAGCCATGGCAATCTTTTTCTTATGCTTCTCTCCGGATGGGGACATCATGAACAGAGGGGTGCTCCTGAAGTTTTCTTCTGCTCCAAAAGCCCTCAGTTCATGGGAAACTCAAACAAGAACATCTATTCATTTGATTTCTGCAGTTAACTCTTGTCCTGACAGTCTTCCTTACACTATTTTTAAGACAACCCACTAATTTTCTCAGCTTGCTGGAATCTATAGATGTACTGTCCCACGCACAAATAAGTCACTGGAGAGGAAAAGTAAATATTTCCTCATTCTTCCTGAAGCACAAGCAAAAGAGGGAGAAAACTAACCATGGACTTCTTTGAGACCACATCTGCTAATATTTAAATACTTATTCTCTTGTGCATAATTATTTTCAGAGGCAGGGTTTGAATGTCACATCCATCATAATTGCCAAATTTACTCTCCAGTAACTGTTTTGCAATTGCTGTTACAGCATTTAAGAGTTTTCACTTGTATATCTGTAGGAAAACTTGAAGCAGAGGAGGCTGCATCCAACCTATAGTAGATGATTTTTGATTTTTTGTTTGCTCTTCTAATCATCTTCTTCAAGCAGCCACTGAGGGTCAAGAATCAAGTATTAGGAAAAGCAGAAGCATATCTGATGAGAAGTTCACGTTAAACTAAGAAATAACACAACACATTTGCGAGGCATCCCAGAATGCCATAGCTTTAATACCAGCATGGAATATGTATCCAGAGGAGGTGGGGCATTAGGAGAAATTAAATTCATAGGTGTAACATTAAAGAGCTGGTTTAGCAAAGTTCAAAGAGAAAGCTAGGTGATTTCAATAGGGTTTGAAAAATAGGTCTTAAGAAGTAGATGAAATGACTGAATCTATTTTACAGATAAGTACACTTAATTGGTGGATGTTTTCAAAGGATTTGCTATTGCTGCATCTTTCAGATATAGAGGTGACAGAAGAGGGAAAAAATAAAGTTTCAAGAACATGCTAGGATAAAGGTAACCAAGGTGGTATGGCTTGAAAGGAGGATAATATTTAGAAACCTGTGAAAAATGTGAAGTGACATAAAAGATAATGTAATCAGATTGGAATATAAATAAAATACAAATCATGTGGGGTAATATCTTCTTTCAAAAAGGAGCCAAATGCCTATTAGGGACACATAAATAAAACCTCCTGCTGAAGAGTTGCATTCTCACATACAGGAGTTTGAATGTCTCAGAATGGACTTAAAAGCTGGAAACGTCTGTCGCTATAATTATTGCTTATTACCTGTATTACAATAGTGCCTGAGGCCTCAATTAAAGTTCATTGCCCATTATGACAAATACCTACAAATACATGATAAAAATCAGAATCCAAAGACTATTGAAGGAAGTAGATGAATGGAAGAAAACCCGAGATCCCTCTTATATGCTTAAAGGTTGAAGACACAGAGGTTAACTGCTTACTCTGTGTTGTAAAGGAGGGTGTAGATGCTTCAGTTATTGAGGTGCTTAAAAACACTTTACCTGTGATTGCAAATGAGGAAACAACAAAATACAGGGGAAAAATTATTCACTGTGATTTCTTTCCTAGCTGTTGAGGTTGCTTTATTACAGTGGTTGGATTTTTCTCTTTCACTTCAGAAAACAAGATTACTAAGTATTTCCCTACTGATTGTGAACTGTTTCACAGAAGGAAGAAGGGGTCAAGTTTAAAATAGCCCTGAGTATCGGGGATAGAAATACGGATATTACCGTATTGTGTTTGACAAGAATTCTAGGTGCACAAGAGGCAAGATTGCAACAACACTTTTAGGGACCCTTTAAAAATTTGAGGAAAACGGTAACTTAATGACAAATAAGTATAGCTATAAAAGAGGGCTTTGTCAAGGCCAGCTTGGGTAAATTTCGGACACCGAGAGAATAAAATTAATCTTTACTTACTGCCTATCACAACAGATTATTATGCGGAGTAACAGGTAATGTAGAAGAGCCCTGCCAAGTCAGGTAGCAACTAGAAATTATCTAGAATTTATCCAAAACCACTGCTATTACTTGAAGGCAGTTGTTGGAAGAAACTTTTTTTTAAAGAAACATCCCATGAATTCCTAAAGGGGGAGATTTTTTTAGAAGTAGGAAAGAGGAAAAGTTCATTTAGGAGAAAAAGCATGTTTCTATTTTCTAAAGCAATAATTTTCAATTATAGAAGTGTCTAAGTGTTTTTAAAATGACACGGCTCTTTGTTAAGCAAAAACACATTGCTAATTAGAAGCCTAAAATCTCTTTTAAATAAGGACTGAGTTCCCAACACATGGACTGCTGAAGATCACTGGACACTAACTGAGATTTTTGATGTATTATGTCTCCCAATTTGATCAGGGGCAGTTAAAGCTCAAATATAAACATATTAACTTCTATCTGAACTTCTAAGAAGCCAATGCAGATATCTCAGATCCACTAAAGGAACAATATTCATTGATTATGGGTCATTTTTTTTTTTTTTTCCCAGTGAAATGGGTTCATGAACCAGAGCGGAATGTCTCAGTACAATGTAAAATGAACAGAGACATCGGTGCCCAGTGGTAGGACTCACAGTGATCAGCATCCTAAACAGTGAAATGCATAGGTGAGCCAACAAAAAAACCCATGGATAGAGATAATCTGCAATGTTGCCTCCCACTTCTAAGTGCAGCCCAAATTATGTGCTTACGTCAAAGTGGGATTCACAACCTGGAATCCCACCTGTGCTTAAACTCCTTTGATTATGGAAAATTGGTTCACTCTTTTCACTTAAAACCTGTCTGTCAAAGGAGAAGGAGGAGAAACAAATGTTAAAATAGACTAGAGATTACAGCAGTTTCTAAGGAAACCAAAGTCAATGCCCTCCTCATGCAAAATAAGCTGAAATTCATACCTCTCACCTCCCACAGGAGTGCTCCTTCCACTACTCACCTAGGGCTAGGCCTAGGGCTAAGACGCACATCAAATACAGCGCGTACAAAGCAGATGCTGTATGGTAAATGTCCAGGTACATACCCTCTAATCCCATTATAAAATCCTTTGAGGCTATAATCCTATAGTTCTGAGGTAATCATTTGATAAAAAGCTATATCTGCTACCGTTGTAGCACTCATTTTCAAATTAAAGAAAAGATTAAGGAAAGGCTAACACCACACAGAAACTGATCAAACAGCAGGAAAAAAGTAGGAATGCTGCACACTCCCAATGAAATCACTTCAGTAGCATGAGAGAAGTAAGTGTAATGCTATTCTTAGAAGATCGTGCAGATTAAAAAATGAAAAAAAAAGAAATGCAAGAAAAGTTAAGGAAAACAAAACCATGACAAATAAGAATAATTTTTTTACCAGAAACAAATATGGAGAAGTACAGATATTTGTGACCCTCTTTTAGAATAAGAATATATGCTGATTGAGTTATTTACTGATTAATTGATAATGGAAAAACTGAAGCTGGAACAATGCTTACATTATAATGTAGGCATACTACGCATTCTTTTATCAAAAACTGCATGTTTAATATGGAAAATCAGTTTTAAAAATAGCTGAAATGAACAAGACTACTTTTAAAGCAACACTTCTGCTGCAACTACACATATCTGGGGTAGGTTTGATCAAAATATTAAATTTTAGAGCAGAAGCAGAAGAAATACACATCCAAGTTAAGTGAGGCAAAACAAGAATAAATGTTCCAAGACACTGGGCATACAAAGAAATATGAAGCTGAGAGGGAGACCATGAGAGCCTAGAAAGTGCAAAAAGCTAGAATAGAAATAAAATAAAGCAATATATGACACCAATACAGAATATGAGGGAAAACTGTGGAAACAGAATCCTAAAAGTTAAATCTGATAACTAACAGGCCTGTTATTGAAGGTAAATGTCACATCCCTACAAGTATCATTAGTTATGCATTTGCTGCTCCCAAAAAGCAGGCAAATGCTGGAACACTAACACCTAAAATACATATAGCAGAAATTAAAGGTTTCAGCCTGAATGAAACTTAAAATAAATGGTTTGCAGGATCTTGAGGGAAGAGATGGTGACTGGGCCTGAGGAAGGCACTCAGCCTCCATTCATCGGCCCGGAATGAGAGTTGCACATCTGTACATGGCTGGAGCAAGTGCTGGTTTTGTTTCCCAAGCATGGAGTGTTTAACATGGAACCCAGTAGCTGAAACAGGACTTGCTTAGACATAAAGTGTCACTACTTTTGTAGCAGTCACTAAGTTTAGACTAGAACCTACTGAAATTCACTGGACTTCTCCTCACTTTTATATGTCTTTCATCCTATTTACTGCAGTATGTCAGCCCGAGGTCTACTCTGTTATTGCCTCAGAAATTTTCTTACATTCCTTAGAAAGCAACTTAGTTCCTTAAAAAGCCAGCTTATCAAGACGTGTCTCTTTAATGACGAGGCTCTTAAATACAAAACTACCAGAGACTGTAAATAGCACCTGCCAGTCACTGAGCGATAAGATGCTGCACATAAAGCAAAGTTCAATGGGAATATGTTCTGAGAGTTAGGAAATAAATGTTTAAGCAAGAAAGAAGCATAATTTTCTATTCCCTAGTATTTGGCACCAGATCTCCATTTTCTTAGAATGTGTTGAAGTATGACAAACTGCCTTATGGAAACAGCCACACACAAAAGACCTTCAGTAATTACAACACAAAAACTGTGCCTAGAAACTTCTGATTAATAATCACATTTTGTTTTCAAAGCTAATTTGCCAGCATTGTTGCAGCATTTACTGTACATTGCTGAATGTGGTTGCTGGGTTAATCCATATCATAGTAACCTGACATCTGAAACACCCTGACAGTGCCTGCGCTGATACCCATTAACTACTTTGCATGTGCAGTGTTCTGTAATAACCAAGAAGACACAATTCAAGGTCACTACTATTACAGCTACAGAAACCACAGAGAAGAAATAAAAAATAATGTTTCAAAACCAAAGAAGACTTCCATTAATAGTATAGAGAAATATAAGCAAAGGTTCACTCTAATAGTATGTGAAGGTGGGTAATATTGTTAAATATTGTACTTAGCTTAATAAATTAGCAAATCTCTCCCTTATTATCCACTGTGGGTGTCTGAGTTGTTGAGAATGTTTAGTTTGGCATCTCTAACATTAAGGAAGCCTAGAGGTGCTAGCTGATACTTCTAACAAAGAAGCAGGTAGGTGTACAAGACCTGCATGAGTGTATTTGCTCATACAAACATAGCAAAGGATAAGTGATCTCCACCTCCACTCTCAGCATGCTAGACATGAGGCATAATCAGCCTGTGCCAAGCATTATTGGATATCCTGCCAGTGTGTGTCCTGGCAGTTTGCACCGTTGCTTCAAAGTGGAACACATCCCTCCTTGCTTCGAGCAGAACAGGCATTCCCCTGGGGGACACTGAGATCCTTCCTCACCCGGCCCAAAATGAACGGTTATTTTCTGGTTTGCTTAGAAATAATTAGTAACCCAAATGTTATACAGCATTGTTTACAGTAAGAAACTACTCATTAAATATAAATGTTCATTGTAACCAGGCAGATCTCTCTAGATCTTTCTCCCATTGTCTCCATCCTCACTTATTTTATATGATCTAAATTTATTTAATAATAGCAACAGATAAAAAATCATTAAAGCAGAAGAAAGATCTTATATTTGAATATGTATATTTATAAATTTATTGAAGATATATTAATGGCATAATACTTGCAAGATGGATTCTATTCTGTTTCAGGGCATTTTGAAGTTATTCCTCATGTTCAGTTCAATTTCATTTACAATTATTGTAATTTCTGTGAACTATTTAGATAAGAAAATAATTGTTTTGCGCTTTTTAGATCTTCTTATGAAACATTGCTGAAGAACAAATAATAGATGGGTCTACTAAACAGATCAAAATAAAGCAAGAAATCAGACACTGAATGTGCAAGTTTAAAGTCGTCATTTCTTAAAAATGCTAGTGTTGCTGATGAAGCTTCTAAGGTCACAGTAATGAACACACAATGAGAAACTCCATCTGTTTCAAAATGTTATATGTTACTGTGCAGTACAGAGACCAAGATTTAATTAAATAACTACAAGACAAAAAAAAAAAAGGCAGAGTTTGTAAAGACAAAAAAAAATCAAAAATTGCAAAATCCTTTGAAAAAAATAAGACATTAAACAGAAGTCTTTAGTTTCCAAGAAGAAACACAAAAAAGAGTTAAAATATTGCATTGAAAGCTGGCTAGGATATTATCATCCAAACTTTCTTTTGTGAATTACTAATCATTCTTAGCAAAATCTTTTTCAAGAAGATTTTTTTTTTTAAAAAATAACCCTATCAAGAATAGTATTCAAGTTTACAATAGAGAATTTCCACAAAAAGTTCAACAATCCAAACTCTTGGATTTCTAGTCATGTTTCTCAACTAGAATGTTTGAGACCTAACATTTATGGAACCCAAAAATTATTTACATCTACCCCTACAACTCACAGGTAAATGTTTTGAAACCACAACAGTTATTGTAGACAGAACTATTTTTCTGACAAAGTATTTCAAGGGATTTCACCAAGTAAGGAGGACAAGAAAAAACCTAAAATCTCAAAGAGCTTTTATGGATGTGCAAAGTAGTTTTTCTCCAATATTAATTGCAACAATAGACATTTTCATTTGGCTTCTTGAATTCTTTTTTTTTCTAGTTAAGATAGTTCTGTTGAACAGAAATATACAATTTTTTTTTGTTAATATCATTTCCCTCAGATGGACTTTAAAAACAACCTCCTCCTCTTATGCTGCCCAGTTTCTACTTGATACAGTGCTTTCTGGATAAAACATTTTTAACACAAAAGTCACAAAAATGTCTGGAGTGCTGCCAATGAAATGCTAGTAGTACCTCCCTCTAGACTATTCCAGCTTTTTATCCTGTGAAATTATTTCACTTACGTTGCACATAATTATCAGTCCTATTGAGTAGAGCTTTGCTTTGCAAAAAGAAATATCCAGAGGTACTGTGTTTTCTCAGGCAGTTGAAAAGTCAGAATTCTGAAGTACACACCTGTCCCTACACACTGCTTCTATAGCATGCTGTATGCTCTCTCTCCACCTTTTTACCTTCCCTAGAGTTGGATAGATGAAAGGTCCTGTAAAAATGATGGCTTAGCCTGCTTCTGAGAGCTGTTGCAGTGGTGCCTTAGAGATTTATGTCCTGAAAGATCTGCATAGCAGCTTCCCATCCCGCTTTGAAAGGACAAAGCATAGTAAGTTTTCTGCAGCTTTCCTGACCTTCTCTGTCCATTCCTTCTGTGCAAACAATTCATCTCCTTCAGTGCAGTCTGCAAGCAGAACTCCATCGAGCCCGTCGAGTCGTGTCAGGGATTTCCATGGCTGTCTACCTCTTTGCTCTTTCCTCTGTGCTGTCCCAGCAGAGAAATGACTGTATGGCAAGCTAAAGATGATATTTTCTGTGAAGAAAGGTACAAATTGAGTAGGACTGAAAAAAAAGAAGATGATAGTGTGTTTGTGTATAGATTTGAGGAGGAGGAAACCCTGACTGCAACATATAAAAGGCCAATATATGCTCTCATTTCTGTGTTGTGCAAATTAAATGTTTTGCTATACCCCAAATTATTCTATAGAATGGATTGTTACAGTCTTAGAAATAGTTTTATAAGTTTGTGGGTCTTGCCAGTTTTTAAAAGGATTATAAAACTTTTTCTTTCAAAAAAGCTCTATTACCTCATTTGTGTGGTATGGTGTTATAGCATTTGGTGAAATATCCTGCACATAAGAAAGACAGAAGATCTTTAGGGAAAGTGTATTAGTTACCTCAGATGTAAAAGGTCATTGAATCTGAGACCAAATCAACTCTCAGCGTAAAAAGGAATAGACTGAAAGAGTCATGCCACTACTGTTAGGGCTCAATACTGCTCCCCACATCTCCTTGTATCAGCTCATCCCTACTGTACACAGGGTGACAAGTATTGGTGGCAAGGACAGCAGGAGCTGAGGAGGATTAGGATGGCAAAGCTGCAGTCAACAGCATGGATCCAAAGGGCAGTGTCCTACAGTAACAGACTGGCAGAAGTCAGATGCAATATCCCACCAGTCAGCATCAGACAGGATAAAGCGTCACCACAGCCAGGTCCCAGACAGTACAAGACAGGAAGAAACAGCTGTCAGCAACTCACTAAGTTCAGGAACACTGGATTAATTAAAATGACTAAGGAATGAATCACTATTCATTAAATCCTCCTGGTGATGTTTAAGATTGGAAAAGCAAAACAACAACAATGAGCACCCACATTAATTCAGTATCTTAACCACTGACATTTTGCAGACAAATCAAAGCAGTTTTCAAGCTGATGCAAAATGTAAATAATTTCTCCCCCATGTAATTCACATTTATATGGAGATTTATAAGATCCTATCTGTTCTTTTAATGATATGTCCAAATTAAGCAAAGCCTAGAAAAATGTTTTGTTAAACTGAGCATCAAAAAAATGGAAAATAGTGGACTGTAAAATGAATAAACATACAGCTAAATGTGGCTGGAAACCAAGGATAAATTCTAGGAGATATATTTAAAAAAACCCCAAAATTAACGCGAGTAAAATTGTAAATAAAATACAAGAGACAGACATCAGCAAGTCCTCATTTCATGACCATAACCACTGGGGCAGTTACATATTTTTTTCAGAGGAATTACATTAAGGTGTCTTTGCCAACACTCCATTACTTCTCTCTGCTCTCCAGAGTGCCACCCACAGAGTCTTCCCAGGACAGCAGCTTATAGAGCACTCTTCAAACATGGTCAGTGAAACAATTTTGTGGAACTCACACCCACAAAAACATACTATCAAAAACACGTTGTGGATTTAACTTGGTTCATTTCAATGATCTGTTTTGCAGCACAGTCCCACAAACAGCTACATGCAGAAAAAACAGGGGGATGATGAACTGTAGATATGTCAGGAAAGACTAGTCCTGAGTCCGTGTCAGGGTAGGGATTTTTTATTTTTTTTTTTTCCAAGAATTTTTTAACCCAAATTTACCACCAAAGAAATTATAGTGCATAATGACATTTTGGGAATGTATGCTTTTAATCATACAACAATCAGTTATACTAGGAGAAAAATTCACTCACTCTATCAGCCCAGGAAGCACAACATTCAAACAGGTGTTTGAAATGAGGACTGATGGATTCAAATAACTCCTTTCCTTTCCGCATCTTACACTCTATTTAGCTATTTTTGCAGCTAGAAGTGAATTATTGTTATCTTTTGAAATATTTTCAACACTGAATCTTAAAATGCTTAAACATTTGTTTATGTGCCGTGAAAAAAGCTCAGTTAACATCCGTGTAGATAGAGGCTAATACAGAGGCCAAAATACAACTGAAAGAAAATCTCTTCAGTAAAGCATTTCTTAAACACACAATCAATCCGTGGGATGAGGCCTCAACCCCTAGACAGTTAACTTTGATCAAAGGGCCAGAGCAATTTGCAGTTTTCAGCTGTAAGTTAAGGCAGACTCCCTTATAAAGGAATTGTGTATTCAGCTGGAAGGGCTCCTCTGTAAGTCCTAATGCAGCATATGTAGTGTGGGTGGTCCTGTGCCACATAACACTATAAAGGCACAAGGTTGTGTCAATTCACCAGCTCAGCCTAAAGGGAATGGTACAATTAAGACTGGCTTTCTGGACCATCTATGACATACTTCTGCCCCCAAGCTGCAGACCCCTTTTACTAGTATTAAAAGGGAACAAAATTATATGAATTCCTATATATTTGAACCATTTCTGCACAAAATGAGGAATAAAGGCAAACTGTAAGTGTAATCCCATTTAAAGTAACACTGTCAAATAGATCTTCAAACACATTCATTTACATACCAGACAGATCCTTCTAGCTCCAGCTTGCTAGCTCCAGCTGCCTGACCTAGCCCTGACAGTCACGGGATTACAGAAATAGCACTTCTCATTTTATGTCATTTACCAGATATAAACAACCTAACACTGTTGGTGTCCTGGATCTACAGCTGTACCAAGAATTGTGGCCCAGCTGAAAAGGAAAGCATAAACAGAAACACAACTTTGTAAATGACTAAAACTTAATGACTGCAGGACTTTATGGCTATATTAAATATCCACTGAATCCTGAAAGTCTTAAGAATTACTTCAGTTATTCACCACAATTTTCTTTAAACATAATGTCATAATACTGTAACAATCCTGGGTTTCTTCGTTTCTTTCTTTTCTCTTTTTTCTTCTTCCTTTTTTTTT
>VZTF01003348.1:2225580-2285101 GCA_013397755.1 Cnemophilus loriae
CAGTTATATATCACTGTTAGAGTTTAAAGAAACATAACATTAAGGAAACACAAATTTTCTTTCATAAGCCTTTAGCATCTTCACGAGGGGAATTGGAGGGGCAGGTGCCAATTCTTTCACTCTCTTGACCAGTGACAGGACTCAGGGGAATGTCATGAAGTTGTGCCGGGGAGGTTTCGGTTCGATATCAGGAAAAGGTTCTTCACCCAAAGGGTGGTCAGGCACTGGAACAGGCTCCCCAGGGAAGTGGTCACAGCACCAGCCTGACAGAGTTCAAGAAGCGTTTGGACAATGCTCTCAGGCGCATGGTGCGACTTTTGGGGTGTTCCGTGAAGGGTCAGGGCTTGGACTCGATGATCCTGATGGGTCCCTTCCAACTCTGCTTACTCTGTGATTCTATTCTACAAGTGAACTATCATTATCTTGGAACTTTGACACCATAAAGTGTTTTTAATTGATCAAATATTTTTATCCTTCATATGTGCTACTACAAGTCTTTTATGTGGTTTACTAAGGCAATCCATCCGGAAATAAGATATTCAATGAATGATTATAATTATATCTCTTTCTTGAAATGTGCTTATTCTCTTTGTGTAAATATTAGCATGAGATGTTTTCTATATCACTGCCCTCAACTACAACGAAGGTATTTGGTATACAAGTTAAGTGAAAGAAACCTACCAGCTATGCTTTAAGAAGAATGTGGAAATGCATGTGTCTCACTTATAGGGCAAGTGGATAATTTATAGACAATTCATTAGAAAACAGAAAGGAAAAGAGTACAAAATAGAGTGAGAAAGAACCAAATAAATGCCCATTTCTGATGAGAAATTCTTAACATGACCAGTTTTCCTTTTAAGGTTGTATTTTCTCGACATAGTCACTTTCAGCATTTCTGGTCTTTAATATAAATATTGGAGGATAGTATAAATATTTTTTCCAAAGTAAAATAAATGCATATATAATAAATGAATACACATACTGCATTGCATGATGTGTGCAATTGTAAAGTACATGCCTATTTACATTTAAATATCAATAGAAATAAGAGTTTTGTCTGTAGACTCAGCTGTTTAACATATATAATTGATCAATTTGAAAAGAAAAATATTATAGTCTCATGTTATATTTTTTTTCCTTGAAAGACACATAATACATTTGTGGACTAGTTGGTGTGTAAATACAACTATCTAATTTTGTCTTATTCTCTGTAAAACTACTTACATTCTAATTCCAGTGAAAAATGTAAGAAGCTTTTTTAGCTCTCTATATTTTCAGTTTCTGACCATCTTCAGAACTAGATCTAATGCACCTGTCATAGTAGAAGATGATAAGAAACTCACTATCAGACTTCTGTTTCTTAAAGATTCCAAAAGACACAGGGCTCTCAAATATTCAGTGAAATACTGCCCCCTTTTAATGACCCACACCTTCCTGAAGCAAGATTTGATGTTTCAAGGAAAGGAATAAAACATTTTCCATATAAGTTTTTCATTGTCTCTCAGATTTTTCTCATACTTTTCTCATCCTTTCTTTTCACTTTACTCTTTAATTCAGCCTACACTGACCTGCCTTCAAAACTGTATTAACAAATTCCAGCTGGAGATACCCAACTGCAGTTTCTAACTTGACAATCAGCACTTCTTCTTAAAATAGGAGCTGGGGGATTGTTCCCACATCAAGTGAGTTTAATAGACTAAACATTTTTGTATTGTCGTAAGAACACAGTCTTGATGCAATGATGACATTTGATTGCATATTTTGAATATAAACCAGACTTCAATCCTTCAAGTCCTCAAGCATGCATTCAGGCACCTTACCTTATCCCACTGCCCGCCAGTAAAGTATATGATTAAGCAGTTCACTAACAACAGCCAAGGGTGGCAGCAGGAAGGTCACAAATAACTCAGATTCGCAAATGAGGCCGAGAATTTTCCAGCCAATTCATTTCTGCTTCTGACTGCTTCACCAAGTAACTTCAATTTCTTTACAATATATAGGACACATAATTTTGGGTTTTACTCACTAAGTGAAAATGCTTTATTCAGAAACCAGCAGGAAAAGCCAAATACCATGAAAATGCCATTTTAAATTAGTAATATTATCTTTCAAAATCTTTTTCAGGTTCAGTACAACTTTCACTGACTTTTTCAAACTCCATCAGAAAGCTCAAAAATTATTCAAAAGATGTCATTGTTTTTTTCTGTTAAGTAAGTTTAGCACATCAGAAGAGTCATATGCAGTCATATAATAAAAGATATGACTGGAAAGATAGAACCATTTTTCATACATAACTTTAGTTCTATCAGTATTAAAATATATTGATACACTGGTTTCTCTAATATTCTTTTGGATGCAAAGAAGATTCTGAAAACATAGAAACAAATCAATGACATTTTTTGGAGCTAGAATAATTAGGAGATTTATATAACTTCTTCTTTAAGTCTTTAGCAAACTATTTTAATAATAATGAAAAGATTAAGGTAAGAAAAACAATACATTTTGGTTGATTAATATTTTATTTTTCCACATGACATTAAATACAGAACCTTTAATGTTTTTTGCTCTTATTAAAAACAAAGACAGGTTTTGAAATCTCAAAATTTTTACTTTATTTAAATTTTATTGAAATGCTTTTCACAAGTGCCAAATTCAATTTATCAGGATGCTTCATCACTCCTTTTTCATGTTTTTGGGGGTTTTTGGGTGCTTTTGTGTTTTGGTTGTGGTTTTTTTGGAAATTTTTGCACATTGTAGAAATTTTCTTCTTTTTCAAGGCCTCTCATTACCAGAAGACTTTCTGATATTCCAAGAGATAACTTGCCCGGCAACTTCCTTGTAAACATTTTTCAAAGTTCCTGACATAAGTTTTCACAGCTCCTAAAACATGTTATAAATTATTAAAGAGTGTAAGAATTTGTATGCTCTGCTTGAGAAAAAATAATTAAACCCGCTCCAATAAAAATGAGAATTACCTGAACTTGATAAGAGTTTCTTTGAAGCTTCAAAAAGCTGGGGTCATTTTTTGCTTTTTCCTTTTACATAAGATTTAATTTGTATTTTTCTCTATAATTTCAGATGCAAGTGGAATAGAAATATCAAGTAAATTGATAAAGTGTTACAGTGGTATCTCTGACCTCTGAGAAGAAAAGCCCCAGAAATTTCATTAACCTCTCTCTTCTTGTGAGATTTAAATTCCACATCAAGAAGTGTAGATAGTTTGGATTGGATAATCATCTTGTTCTCAAGGTGATATTTGAACTGAAATTCCTACCATTTTGAAGATTAGTTTTCACGATGTGCAACATGAAAAAATATTTCTCATGCTGCAAAAAAAAAAATCAGAGTTAGCGTTAATTTGAGATCTAAGTGACTGAATATGCAAGTTCTTTTTTATTTACACATTTTTCTACATTACTTTATCCTTTGAGGAAACAATAGATTTTTATGGCACCGCAAAAACAAATTCATGGGCAAACAAGTACAAGTTCAAAAGTTAGAAGTAAAATGCTGTAGGATAGCTGACCAAAGCTGTACTGAAGATGTATGCAGGCCCCATATCTTGTGACATCTCTGCTTATCAATCAGAGGATTTCTTGGGAGTTTGCAGGGGAAGGAGGCAGGAGTGATTTTTGTTGTTGTTGTCATTGTTTTTTGTTTTTTTCCAGCAAGTCTTTTTCAGTCTTTGGGGGAAAAAAAATGTTATAGATGGTTAATAAGAGTTGGCTTTCGTATGTTAAGAAGAGGTTAATAAGGGGGAGAGTTAAATTGTTAATTACATGTTGGATTAATTAGTTATAAGGTTAGGTATAAGTTGTACGTTGTATTTTGACAAAGTTTCTTAATTAGAGTGTGTAATTTGTATAAGGTTGATTGTGTATGATGTATTCCTTGTTAAAAATCCCTAGTTTGTATTGTTGTAAAGTTTAATTATTTAAAATCCCTATTAAAACAATGGGGGCAAGATGGCGGATGGGGCTGAGGGCAGCTTCTAGAACATTCTTGGAGAAATGCCAATCAAAGGATCAATCAAGGAAAGGTACCTCCCAACCCCTAGACCGAGCATGCCCAGAGAGGATGGGCTAACAGGAGCCGCCCAAGAGGCGTGGAAAGAGGAGGAGTGCTAGGCATCTCCAGGCCTCTGATTGGTGAAGATCATATACAAGATATCAAGATTCTTGATTGGCATCCCCAAGGAATAAAAGGAGCTGCACCAACCCCCAAGGGTGTGCGTCTACCAGACCCGGCAGGCACCCAGCGCTGTCCTTTTGTTTCTCAGGTTTTCCCCAACTGTTATTTTTGTTAATAAACCTTTTAAAATTTTTGAGAGTGAGTTTCATTTCTCACAAAAAATATAGGAAAAAGAAAAGAAAGCGATTACAATATCCTAGCTCTTCTTGAAAGGCTGCAGTTTGCAAAACCAAGCTACTTTTTAAATCGTCCTCTAGATTATATTTTAATACGCATAAGTCCTTTATTTTACAAGTGAAATCAGCAGTCCGTCCTTCAGAATATTTCCCTTGTTCAAACCAATGTCTTTCGCTCATTTATATATTTACAGAGGAAATTATCTAAATTGTAGAGATATTACCTTTATAACTTTTATGTAATACTTGGTTCATAATTCTGCAATAACTGCTACATGGATGTAGCTGTAAACTGGATCAGGACCCTATCTTTCAATATTCTTCCAAATGTACTGCTTTCAAGAACAGGAGGCAGAATAAGCTCTATTCTCAAAAAACCCCAAAACAACCAGTCAACATAAAATACCATCTTATATTAGCATGGTAATATGCACGTTGTAAAGACAAAGGAGTTTCCTTGGTTTACTCTTTTTTTCCTCAACACATGGAATACCAGCTTTACAAAGACACTGTAAATACAAACAGTGTATTTACCAAAAGCAAGGCATATTCAGTGTTTGATTGTTGAGTTGGACATGTACTCTGCCCAGAAATCTGTTCAGATTTTTATATCAGAAACTTAGAGAATAAGGAAGAGAACACTTTTTGTGTGTTCCTGTAATGCTCTATGTCTGATTCAGCTCACAGCTGCAGAGATTTGATTTGCATTGGATTAAAGCCATATGAATTTTTAAATTGTTATGAAATTATTTAAAACTCATGAAATCTGTATGACAACACTGTTACCTTTTTCTATCTTATTTACTTTTCTTTGTTTTGGTTTGGGGTTTTTTAAAATTTTTTTCTTCTCAGTTCCTACCCTCCCAAACTTCAGAATGCTAGATTATCACTCCCTAGCTTTAATGCTCTGGAGCCCGATAGGCCTTTCCATCTTCAGCATGAACAAAACTGTTTGAATTTCTAATTTGTTTCCCAGGAAATTCAAAAGTCTCATTCCATTACTGAGTCCCAGGGAGATTAAATTCCCAATGTACTAGTCTTGCACTAGCAAGGAGAATTTTAACTAGCTTCAGTGAAATACCACACACTTTAGAGCTCACCTTAAGGAGAATAACCTGTCTTTTCCTTTGACTGCTTAGAACTGATCTGAAAATGTTTCTAGAATATACCAAAAAGCCTGAAGTTAACGTTAATGATGTTATGATGTCTTATATGAAATGAAGAACTTCTAATTTAGGAATTTATTTTCCAAATATTTGGGTATTGAAGGAAAATATTCTACTTTATAACCTAGTGGAAGTGATAGTGATTCCTTTTATACTTATTTATAAAAAAATATTAAGATGTAACAGATGTTTTTAATGCATTTAAACTGAGTATTAGTTCCTACCCTGAAACAAGTGGAAAGCAAAGCAACTAATACTTTACTTGCTTCAGAGAAAAGCCAAGGTATCGGTAGCTATCCAAGTAGAGACTGTCTACCAAGTAGAACACTGACTAGAGAGATGGTTTCCATTCTAGGTGATGTCATAGCAAGGAAATAGAATACTTTATTCTCTCCTCTGTCCCTCTAAAGAATGAAAGAATATAATTATTCCTCGTATCTTTTTGATGCTGTGCAAAACCTGAGTTTTAGACCTATTTGCAGTATTTAGGTTATTGATCCATGCTTCCTGGCTGCATGCTACTGACCTCATCACTTCCTTGTTTTATACAACTCCAGATAAACACTAAGTAGATTTGGCAATACCGAAGTTACAAACAGACAAGCTATAACAGATTTAGTGCCATGTTACTTTTAGCACAAATACTAAGTCAACTTAGACCCAAAACTATGAAGTAGACAGAATTGTGAAGGGAATGCAAACAAATATGAACCTAGTTCACACTATTATCTACTACTTCATTTAGACCAGGCTGCTCAATCTCATTTATGTTAACAAGATACATGCTGGGGTTTCCTTATGTAATATACAATATATCTGTGTTTCAAGCATACAAAGAGTGTGAGGAAAAACCTGTAATTCAAGAAGTTTTCTCTGTATGAGGCTTGGTTAGTCTATAATTAATCCTCTAGGTAGACATAAAATTAGAGAATTGCACTGCTTCACTATCTAGCAAAACCAAAATCTATTTTATTTTATGAAAACTTGTCAAACAAACAGTATCTTTTGGAGTTAATGGGGCCACTATTTGCCCTTTTGGCCACTTTTCTGAATTGTTAAGAGCCAGAGCCTGTAAGAGAAAGGTGATAGAACTTTGCAGAGGGATGAGAAATGTAAGTAAATCGTGGGGGAGAACAGAAAAACAAATATGTTAATTTTTTAAAACTTGCAGATGTCAATTTGCAGATATCTGATTTCATGTACTTAAAAGATCAAAATCAATTAATAGAACAAACCTACAGTATAGCTGAAAGACACCTGAGACAGAGCTGAGAGAAACAGTTGTGAAACCACTACTTGGCAATAGTGCAGAATATTTGAATGAGTGACATCCATGCTGTGTGATACAAAAGAATTATCTCCTGGGGCTGAAATGAAAAATAAACCAAACCAAAACAAAATAAACCCCAGAGCAGCAGTTAACACAAGAATAAGCTGATGTTCATTGTTTTAAATTATTATTTTAATGTTCTTGTGCACGTGGGATTTAAAATATTGTAAAAGAAAGTGAAAAGAAGCAATCTCAATCTGCTCAAATTTGGAAATGGTCAGATTTATGATTGACTTTACTTTAAAATTTGGAATGTTATGCTAGACATAATTACCTGTAGCAATAATTTTACCTAAACACAATTGTATTTTAATGCTTGTTTACTTGAAGATTAAATTAAAAACACTACATCACCAAAATGAAAAGAAACTAAAACCCAGTCTAATTGTTATCTACTTGGAACCAACTGTTCAGAACAGATGGAAGCAAGACTTATAGAAGGGATGTTCTGAAATGGGGAATGATAAAAAACTTTAAAGTTTTTCTGTAGCAAAATATTTTACCTACAATTAACCAAATATGTTATATAACAAATTATGCACAACATTTTTATTAATGATATATAGATGTCTGGCCAAGACAAAACAGCATTGTTAATTCCCATAAATGTGGCAATAGTAGGAAATGGATTTGCAGGAGTGGAATTGAAAAGCTTACTTTAGGATGCCAGGCAAGTCCTCAGGTTTCTATTTTCTCATGAGTTTCTGCCTGGAACATGATATTTTTTGTGCACACCTCTCAGTATAATGTCACTCATTCTTTAACTGAGGTGGGCACGAATGTCTTCACTGTCACTAATACGACTCGGCGAACAAGCAGAACCTTGTTTATCTTGTTTGGTATCTGATGCCATTGATGTCATTCTGGTTTTGCAGTGATTGAGTCCCTGTGGATAAAAATAATAACCCTTTCTCCATATCTTAAACCAAAATTAAATACACCATGGAAACATTCTTATCCGGTGCAAGTCCTATCCTCCAATGACCTCACCTACATAATCCTACTTCCCTTCTCAGACTCGTAACAGATGAAAAACAGTGGAAATACAACATAGAATCAGAAAATTATTCACCATGCTTTCCTTATTATCTTCCCAATTTTTAAGCTGTATACTCTGACATATCTCTTTGCCCTAGGAATAATCTGTAATAGTGTTACAGTGTTTGGAAGCAAAAAAAGAAAACCAAAAAAAACACCTCCCCCCAAAAAACCCAAAGAACCCCCCACTCCCAAACCCCTCCAAAAACAACAAGAAATTTTTTTCCATAGGAAATTTTGCAGTTCTGGTGTTGGAAGTACAACATAGCTGTTTTTTCCTCTAGATCAGGCAGAACTTAAAAAGGCAAAACAATATTGTATAGGAAATTATAATTGATAGACTAAAAAGCCCACCAGTCAAAAATCTTTTTGGAATCCCTTAACACAAAACCCCAAGTTAACGTATTAAATAATGAAGGAATAATTTTTGTTCAAAATTTTATTTTTCAGCAGAAAATGTTAACAATTGATGTTACATGAGAAAAATAATTTATTTTGACCAACGAACTTTTTTGTAATGATTCAAAAGTTTTTGATTTTCATCTCTCACCTGCAGTAGATAAAGAGGTAATTACAACACAGCCATTTACTGCTGCATTTTAATTGCCGTTTCCTTTTTGTTTTTTCAATTGTCACAGATCTCGTTTCTATTGAACTAAATTTCTAGCTATAGCAGCTACACCATGTCATCACCATGTTATCCTTGGTCATCACAGGTTCCTACTAATAAAAAAGGGTCGAGTGGAACCTTTGACATCATAGACGGTTTAAAATCTGAAAAGAATTACAGGCATGATCATTGCAAAACTTCTTGAGGGAAATTATGATCTGTCAAGAAGCATACTTATGCAGTGCAGTTTGACTTATTTTTTAATTGGTCAACTTGTTTGGAAGCCAGGTCATTCTTGGTTAGTTTGATGATTAATTAGCTTAGCCATCAGTATATCTTCTATAAATACCACATAGTCTTATCTGTACATCTCTTCTTTTTCTGCTAACATCGTTATGTTAGACACAGCTTACAACTTCCATAAGCATCTATTTTGATCCATGTGGAAAACAGAATCTCACAGCTGGTTTTATTTTCCACCTGCAGGGCTCTCAAAACACTTTACTTACAATTTACCAAGTTTTTAAAAGTAGCTGCTTCACTGCTATGAGACAGACGTCAAAAGCCAAGCAATAATTTCGAGCTACCCTACTATCTACAACAATAAAAATCTACTAGGGCCTTGAAGTACAGGAAATCTATGGCATGACAATGCTTTTCACGTAATTTCTATTATGTATTTATTTATATTAAAAAAAAAACCAAACAACAGTGCGCAAATGCCAAACTATCTGTTTATCTCTGCCTGTGAATGTATTAATCAAGTGTTAAGATGCACACATGAACACACAGAAAGGTACAATATATGCGTGGAATCACTGCTGAAATTGTTGATGGAAAAAAAAGGCAACAGACCAGAAAGCTTTCTAAAGTTGTCAAGTAGTATCAATTTTTCATTTATCAGTGCAAATACGATTTTCTGAGAGTGAATGTTTCATAACTATTCGGGATTGATCTCAATTGCTCCGTAGTGGAGTTTGTGCAGTTAAAAATACAGAATTAGATCATTAAAAACTGTACCCCTCTTTTTGCTCTATTGAATAAACTATGTAACTGTTAGAAAACATGCAAGTTTCACATATAATAGTCTATGAAATTCATATAAATTGTGAATGTGCATTTAATAACAAATAATTCACAGCACATTTCGTTCTTAATTTATGGATTTTTTTTCACAAATATTAAAATGCACATAGTAGCAATATAATCTACAAATAAGGTATCAGTATGGGTAGTCATATATATTGGCCATCTTTGTCCAATTTAAATTGTTTTTCTTTTGAGTTCTGGCCCAAAATTAACCAGTTTAATGAAGCTATCTTTCCAATATTAAGGCAAATAATTCCCTCTCTTGCCTGTTTGTGACTTTCATAGCTGACTGGTAATAAACAGCAGACCTCTCTTAATAATCTCTGAACTATTTTATCATATTGATAAAATTTGCTTTATTGGCTTATTGCGTCTATCCCACCAGAACATACACACAAAGTTCTGGTACTACCTTTTCTGTCATATGTAATGGGCACCAGAAATAGATACTTTAGTTGTTAGTTTTTTTACTATATAAATCTGGAAAAAAAATTTCACAAATAAAGAGAGTAGTGGAACTGTTCAATGTTTTCACAAAGGACACTGAAACAAGAAGGGAAGAAAAAAATCACAAAGTCTCTTTTGCACAGTTTTATCTTATAAGTTGTCAAAGCTTACCATCAAGAACTGTAAAGGTTTTCTATCTTGGACGACTGAGAAATCAAACCACAAATAAAATTAAGGCATTATAGGTTTTAACGCATAAGAAAAAAAAATCATCAGGTAATGTGTGACTGTAGTTAGCTCCTGACTAGACATCATAGATAGATCTCTGGAAACAGGTTCAAAAATGTAAGTGAGATGTAAGGATTTAGCAGGAAAAATAAGGAAACTGTGGGATACCATTGTGTAGAGCACTAATACACCTTTGTTTTGAATACTACATGTTATTACTGCTGTACGAAAAGAAAGCCAACAGAAAAAAGAAAAAGAAGTAGAGAAAGAGCAAAAAGGAATGTTTAAAATGTGGAACAAATGCATATAAAGAAAAAGTAAATATACTGAAAATTTTTTAGAAAAGACGTGGAAAAAGGAATGACACAGGTCTCCCAAATCATGGATGAACGGGAGAATGCACATTGGAGAAGACGTTTGAATAATTGTAACTTAAGTGTATTAGAAGAGACAGTAAAACAAGCAAACCAACATAATACTTCCTTACCATCCCATCAACACTTATTTTTGTAGTTATCTACTGTGTGGCTTCTTTCCAATTCCCTGAAATTCAGAGTGGAGTGTCTCAGCCTACTCTGTCCTAACTTATTAGGAAAATAATCCTTACCTTCAAGTATCTTCTTATCTCAGATCTCTGAATCTTTCATTTTTAAAATGCTTTTGTTTTGAACGGTTTTGTTTGGGTTTTTTTAGGTTTGTCTTAGGGAACTGTGGAGTTTTTTTGGTTGTTGTTTTAGTTTGGTTTGGTTTTTTGTTTTCTTTTTTTTTTCCTTCCTGAGGTTTTTTTGGTCATGGGTTTGTTAGGGTTTATTTTTTCCAGATAGGGAAGAAATCAGAATTACCAAAAATATTCAAGAGTTGAGCAAATACTATTGTGTTCTGTTTTGCTTTCTGTCAGTACATTAATAATTCCTAAAATGCTCTATTTGTTCACTTTCTTGTACTCTTTTCTCAAGCATGTTCCAATGAGCAGAAAAGCACTCCATCTAACTGATGAAGAGAGGGTACAGAGCAGGATGAGCCTTTGATCTGATATAGCTTATTATGCACATTGAGACAGTGAAAATATAAATTATTACTAGCTGTTTAAAATAGCTGAGATCGCTGAGAAACAGAGGCACGGATAAATCCTGTGAGGCTATAAGAAATCCTTTACTTCAATTACGACATCGACAAAGGGGAAATAAGCATCCACATGGAGCAGTTTTACTCCAGAAAAAACTGTTTATTGTGATGAATATTTAAAAATTGGTGCAGTAAACCTGTAAAAAGAGAAAACTTTCATATTATTTTACAGTTTTATCCATGGAAACATGGGTCATCAATAGAATGCTTGAAACAAAGCAAGGAGTTTTTTTGCTCTGTTAATTAAGCCTATGATCCAAAGAATTCCCCAAACTAAGACCTTATAAATTGATGCAAGAAGTAAATAGCAAAAAATAGGAAAATTAAAAGAATCAACCATCTTGTGTGCATATTAATTGTGTTATGCAACTAGAAGTCTTACCTCTATTCTTTCTTATAATTAGCGGAAGGAGTTGGAGGGAGAAGATAGGTGAGGTGATGAGTGGTAAGTGAAACCTTAAATATGTAAATCACATTTTGGTTTTTAATTCCAACTAAGAATAAAAAACTTGCTTTATTCCTTTCTGGGATGAACAGAAACTCAGGATAGGCATAATTCATGTGTTCATAGAAATCACAGGCAGATACCCATTTGGCATAGAATGTTCCATTCTGAGAACCACGTTTTGTAACAGAGGACATTATTTCCATATTAATAGTTGAGTTGTAATGGGATGGAGCACCACTCCACTATACCAAACGACATTCTCAGATTTAAGATTTCAGGTAACTGAATTGTTCTAACTCAGTTTGTCAAGATCTATAATTTTTGTTCTGGATAATATTTAATTCTGCACTGCCTTAAAGGCAATACTATTTTACTCTCTACTGCCAAGTTATCAAAAACCAGACAGTAATGCCATCCTACTAAGATGCCACATCCATTTAAGAAAACTTTTCATGATCAGACACCCCAAGACATAGCAATCCATGTTGCACAAGAACATTTAACCTTCATCTTCAAAATTATTTCTGGTTTGTTTTTTTTTTTTTTTTTTCCCAAATGCTAAGTGGTCTGTATTTGGACCACTGTTAATCTTGCAAACAGCCTTGCTGAGATTGTTTGTCCTTAAAAGATCAGGTCCTCATAGTGTTTCTGAGCTATGAAGTCAAACAAAGACATTTTCAGGAAAAATGAATGTAAAATTAGGCTGCTCTTAGAACCTGGTTTGCCATATAAAGTAAGCTGATTTACAAAACTGCTAAATACATGCTAGTACTTAACTTGGTTGTCATAGGTTTCTTTATATTTACCTATACAAATATTTAGAGAATGTTAGTAGACACCTGAAAGGAGGTGTAAGAAAAAAACCATGTTTCAAGGCCTCTAACTACTGAATAATCACAATCATTGCTTGTGATTTCAAAAGGTCCACAAGAAATTAGGTTTTAAAGGTGAAATATGATATTTATTTATCTATTAACTTTGACAACACATAATTTGTCAAGCATCCTTTTTAGAAGACGCAATGAAACGGAACTTCCTACTGCAAAAACTTTAGTTGTATTCATAGAATCATTTAGGTTGGAAAAGACCATCATTCAGTCCAACCATATACCCGGCACTGCAAATTCCACCACTAAACCACATCCCTAAGTGCCACAGCTACACATCTTTTAAATACTACTAAGGATGGTGACTCCACCACTTCTCTGAGTAGCCTGTTCCATTGCTTGACTATCCGTTTCATGAAGAAATTTTTTCCTATTTTTTCCTAATTGAAACCTCCTCTGGTGCAACTTGTGGCCATTTCCTCTCATCCTGTCACTTTTTACTTGTGAGAAGAGACCTATCATTTCAGGTGGTTGTAGAGAGCGATAAGGCCCCCCTTGAGCCTCCTCTTCTCCAGGATAAACAACCCCAGCTCCCTCAGCTGCTCCTCATCAGACTTGCGCTTCAGACCCTCCCCCAGCTCCATTGGCCTTCTCTGGACACGCTCCAGCACCTCAATGTCCTTCTTATAGAGAGGAGCCCAAAACCGCACACAGGATTCAAGGACTGGCCTCACCAGTTCCAAATAGAGAGGGACGATCAGTGCCCTGGTCCTGCTGGCCACACCGCTGCAGATACAAGCCAGGATGCCACTGGCCTTCCGGACACACATCTGGCTCATGTTCAACCAACACTGAAATTGCAATGCAATGCAGTTGTAATACGTTTTTAACCTTCTATTTTGTGTTCGAATCAAGGATCACCATTTCCTAAGAGCACCTAGCATAATACACTTAAAAACACCATATCCCTTTTGAAAACAGTTTTCCTCTCCTTCATCGTGTAGTTCTTAGGCATGACAACTGCAACAGTATAAGAATTTTCACTGTTTTTCTGTAAACTCTGGGAAATAATCTGGGATTTGTGAAGATAAAGGCAGGCTACTTTTTTAAGCAAGATTTCTCTGCAGATTTAGAATTCTACCATTTTCTCTCATCTGTAGCTTTTACTGGCAATTATTTTACTTATACTTCCAAACTATTAACAAAAATAACATGCTGAAAATGGATTTGTGATTAGCCTGCCAGTATGCTCTGGCTGAATGATGATTCCCTACATGCTTCTATTTTCAGATCTATTTATTAGATTAAAAAATAGCTATTAAACATATATATCATTTTTTGGTGATTATGCTCATTGTTTTTAATCAGAATGCTGCATAGTGCTTAACTAAATACTTCATAAGCCAAGAAAAGTACATAGAAACATTGAAGAAAAGAAATTGTAATTCAGTGAAGCAAAACATCGAATTTGTCCTCCATGCTTAAAAATGTGGTGACTGACATTGTGGAATATTATTTTTTAATTCCCTCTAAAAATCAACTTATATTGGTTTTTCATTGCCTCAATATCATGCACATAGATGCCGGTTAAATTAAATTATACTATTAATTGTTTCCCTAGCATTTTGCAGTTCATCGGATTTATGTCTCAATCCCTACATTTGTAAAAAATAATCTTTACCTGATTTTCATATCTGTGGATAAGGAACGTTTATTTTAACTATTATAATAAAAGTTCATTAAAAGGAAGATGAGCTTCTGATGTTTAGGGGAAAGATTTAATATTTACTGGACTATGCAGTTATTATTACTGTGTACACAAAATTACTTTTACAAGTCTTTTCTGGAGGGTGCTGAATATGAAGCAAATTCATCTGGTTTGCTGCTCACCAACATTTATATGGAAATACAGATATTTATTATTCAACATACTTCATGTACATTTCAGCTCTTGCATGCGGTGCTGTGCTAAGCCTCTAGAAATCAGCTGTCTACCCCTTTCTATGGAAATCTGTCTTCCGACAGGCTGAACACCCGCTCCCTGACAGAAGCTGTGCGCTAATCAGCTTGTCGTTACAAAGGCCACAGAGGTTACAGCGCAATCCTCTGCCATAGTTAACATGAGGAATCGCTGCTGGGAAAGGCAGCTGTCCCAAGTAGTCACAGGTGGAGTGTCTGCTAGGAAAAGGCACAGCTGTTTAAGATGCTGGACAGAAGAAGATCACACTGATACAGACATTTAACATAAAAAGAGAACTGGATGAAAAATCACTGATTGGACAGACTCCTTTTCAGATGGAAAGCAGAGAATGTGTCATATGTCTCACCAACAGCACTGAAAATATTATAAGGGTCCTTCTGGCAGCTGTTGGGGCTACCACAGAAACTGGAATTATCTCTACTAGCCCTTATCAGTGTGAAGTTAGGGGCCTGTATGGAAATTACAAATTAGCTGAGCACAGAGAATTATGTTCAATTCCTTTAGTCCTTTTTTAGGAAATTGAGGGAAAAAAGGGGAATGTATTAAAAATATGTTAGCTACTATGGCTGAATTGAAGTCCATATATTTTATTTATAACCTTGGCCTTTTAATGCTACAAAATATTTTTATGTATTCTTAATAAGCCTTCATATTTGTGATATTTTGGGATGGCTGAAGTAGTTAAAACCATGTGTTATTTTCATTATTTTCTCAGTCACCAGGAGTCAAGGCTTGTTTTTAATTTGGATTTGAATCCTAGCATAGTATCTAAAAATTACTCCTTGAAGAGGTTTACCTTTTCCCACAGTGAAATTGAGGTGTTCTGCTACTTTCACATGGTCCCGTTTTGACAATAAAAGGAAGAGAACCATTAAAAGGAAACAAGAAGTTAAAAACAAAAAAAAAGCTGTTAATTGACACAGTTTTTGGTAAGGCAGTCCATTAGGAGATTTCCTTTCTTGTGGTTTTAGTGTAGCATAACTTGAAATGTGTCATGATGGGCAATTCTAAACTTGGCCAATGGCAGGTGATCCCTTTGCCTGTTTACACTTCCACAGGTTCATTGGCTGTGGAAGATAGCATTGGTCAAGGTTCTGCTTTTTCATAGTTAGACCTCCCAAGTAATAAATCTTCAAGGAAAATTATATCTATCAGCATAGGGAATGCTCTAATCTCCCACATAAAATGAGTTGCTGTTGGAAATCACTTCTGAACATTTATATAGAAAAGCTGGTTTTCTGCTTTGCTTTAGCTAGTGTGTGTTTGCATGTGCTTATGCAGTAATTGAAGAAGTACATGTTTACTTGGAGAACCTGTGGTCATTGAAAATAAATGGATATGTAGAGTGTGTGAGAACAAAAGTGGGTGTAGTTATTTTTAATACGGATTATTCAAATAATTTGGCACTTTCCTTTGGTGAAAAGGGAGACATATTTCCAATTTCCTCCTATTGCATTATTAATTGGGTAATGCTGGGAACTAAAACTGGGCAAAGGAAGCGATGGGGACAGGAGAGGGTTTTCCTTTCATTTGATCTCTGAGAGAGAACAGAGACAACCAGTGTTTTAACTTTGTTTGTTTGCTAACTTTACATACTTTCAAAGCAAAAAAACATAATAACTTTTTGATGTTAAGCACTGAATTTGCAATCATAAAAAAAAAAAAAAGAAATTACAGATTAGGACTTCACAAAGCCAAGTGAACATATTGCTGCAAGAATAATTATGAGTGAACAATTATATGTCTGTTACCATTCTTTTCATTTGGCATTTCACGTACCACTCTCTGAGAAATGATCAGAAACAAAGAGAAATGCAGCACTACTTGGCACATAAACCATAAATACATACTCTAATATACCACTTCATTTCTTGTGCCAAAAGAAGAAGAAAAATTATTCGTCTTTTGTACATTACAGGCATTATAGATAGTAATATAGCTGACAAAATATTCCAGCTTCAGCAACAGCATGCAAACCTAAACACTGTCATCCAGAGGCTGGAAGTGCTTTAGAAAGATACGCGAGTGTTTTATTTCCGTTTTGAACACAAGCAAGCAAAGACCAAATGTATTAAGCAGTCCATGTAATGTCACATGAATCAGTCACAGAGTCTGGGTATGTGACTTCTAAACATACACTGATTCATTAGCTTATGGATTTCTTGTCAGTGTCTTGAGCTTCTAAAGTATTCATCCTTTCCCTACCACTCTGCACTTCCAATTTTTATGCTGTAATCCCATCAATTTTATTTATCCTACAGTGTGACATGTCAACTTTCAGATTGAAAGTCCTTTAATACAGGATTATGAGGTGATTCTTGCTGATTTAGCTCTTTTCTGCTCTCATTAGACCAGAGGATTTTTTATAAATATATGCTTGCAATAAATCTTTCTTCTCATAGCTATGATTGTTCTTTACATTTTGTCCTAATCTGTGCTAGATTGTTGCTGAGTTACCCTCTTTCAGAGATGACTGTTTCTCAAATGCTGACCCCACATTTATATAAAGTTTAGAAATATTTCAATATGCAACTTTTTATAAGTTACATCTGAGAGGGGTATTATTTCTCACAGGCAGAGTCATTTCAGCAGAGAATTTTGAAAACTCAAGTGTCTTTTGGTATTCATTCTTTATTTTATTCTTTATTCTGAATGATTATGTTACCTTTCTCATGTCTTAAAGTCCAAGGACAACCAAAAACTTAAAAGACCACAAAATTTTTAATTATAATTTCCATCAAATACTAGATATGAAAAAGGGTCGCTATGAGTAAAATATCTGTTTGTAAGGCTGTACACATTTTCAGAAGAGCAAAAAGGGGTAGAAGTTATCAGGAAGCATTTTTAAACAGAAAGCAGATACAGAACACAGGAAGGCAAAGAAAAAAAAGAATTCTGTTTTATTAAAAAACCCAGTGAATTACATTACATGTAACTAAGTTTATATTTTTAAATTAAACTTATGATAATTTTGTTCATCAAGAAAAAATATTAGTAAAATGAAATAACTTTTTCAGTGTATTTTTAAAATGGAATCTAAATATTATGCATCAGTGTGTTAATTACGACTAGAACAGACAATCTGTTTCAAAATGAAGATATTAGCAACCATTACAAGGAGATTCACTACATTATTATTTTTTAATTATTAGAAAATGTGTAGCATTGCTTGCCTACTGGGCTTATAATGAAAGGTTTGGCTTATCCTTTGGTATTATGGACACGTAGAAGCAGCAATGTTTATAAGATGGGGTCAGTTGCATAACTGATCATGCTGGCAGCTGTTAATCATGATAACTCCTGCACTTTCAGAACCATTTAGAAAGAAATTAAAATGTAATCAATAAACCAACACAAGAATGGAGGGTCTAGTGTTCTTTCAGAGAATTGCTAAATCATCAACTGCTTCTATAACACTTCTAATATGAAGCTGCACCTGAACAGGATAAAAACTCTGAAAATATGGCATGGAAGCCGTAATGGCATACATCCCTCGAGAAGTGATCTTAAATTCCATAGTAACTGCCAATAAAGTGGGCCAGCATTCATTAGCTAATTGTAGTGTCTTTTTATATTTCTACATCTGTATCTACCGACCTTTATTCTTTGTTATGTGGAAAATATAAGACTTTTTTAAAGCCTTCTATGTATTTAAAACAAATAAACTCTGAAAAAATAAAGGGTTATACACTGACAGGTAGAAATTAATGCTGCAAACTAGGCTGTAGATATGGTCATTATTCTTACTAGTGGAGAAAGGATGCAAAATTTCATTGCACATATCGCATTCCTTTTGGAAACAGTCTTAGCTATACATCTTCGTAGTATTGAACTGTTTTCTATATTCACATATTCCAAGTGCCCTGGGTAGGTAGATATTGGGATTTAACACACCATATCTCAAAACAGGACCACAACTTACGTAAATTTTTCAGGAAGAGTCTGGAGAGACACCTGGATTACTGTGAAAACAGAGCAGTGATGACTTCATTCCTTTGCATAATGCAAAATCATTAATTAGTATAAAATCAAGGAATTACTAGCTGCCAATATTACTGACTAATGCCTCTTACTGTAATGTATAATGAAGATCCATTAGGGTTAATGATCTCTATAGAACTCACATATTGGAGTTTAGAGAATTTCTCCTCAGAAAGCATTACCTATTGACAACCATAGAGTCACTCTGGATTACTGAAGAACAAAGACAAGGATGTGATCCATTTACATGCCCCCACTGGTCTTTCCTGTGTGACATGTCCCCCAAGGAGGTTTCATTATCCATCGTTCAAGCCTCTGTTTTCCTGAAAGGGCTCCAACTAATTTATGGTTTCTACCAGAATGAGGTGTAGGGTCACTGAGAAGACAGTGAGCCCAAGGAAGGGTTAATATGTCTGTTGCAGAACACCCTGTGAGAATGCAGGAGCAGAGAGGACAAACTGGCATCATACACAGTACAGAAAATTTGGTACCGTCTTTGCTTCAACATAGTGAAGCAAAAAGCTCAATTTAGTTTTTGACCTTGTACCGAGAATAAAATTCTCTTTGTAACCAAGTATTTAACTAAGTAGTAAGTTATTGTTCACAATGTCTCATATATATCTCTCTCTATATATACTCACCTAGGTATCTACAGAGGATTTGAGGCAGATATTTTCTACTGTTTCAATTTTTTTCAAATTTCTTTACACTATGGGCTGATATAAAACATTCAGACTGGTTTCTTGAACTATGTACAAGTTCCAAATTTGACTGTTAAGAATACCATCCTGCTTTTACCATGAACCTTCAGAAAATCACGTTTGACTATGAACTGCACACCCAAATAAACGCATTGAATAGCGAATCTCTATTCCAAAGGGACTGTGACAAGCTGCATAGATTTATCTCTTTATGCAGCTAAGTATTAATACAAAATAGATTATAAACAGCTGCAAATTCTAAATGCTTGCAGTATATAGGTTCAAGTCTTCTCTGACTTAAGAAATGCTGCTAAGGATCACACTTGATAACTTCATACAGAAAGTGACTTGGAACTTCAAACATAAGAAAGCGACTGAGTAAGAGGACTCAGGAGAAAACAGAGAAAGGAGCTGGGGTATGATGATTCATTTGCTGCAAAGTCAGTCGCTCATTTCAGCTTTATCTTATGTATTAAAATTATTATTTGCTATTAAATCTAAATAACAATTTACTATAGAATGTGCAGGACAATTTTTAAAACCTGGCTTGATGAATGTGGACTCTGTGTTCTTTGGGATTTGTACTTAAAGAGCAACCTGGTTCCAAGAGCAGTGATAGAAATGTTTATTTCTATAAGCTAAAGCAGTGTCATATGTTCCTCCATTTACCAAAATGTGAAAACCTTCCTATTTCACTTTATGATTTCTCCAAGGAATAAAGCAACAATCCCAAACTCCTTCATAGTATATAAGATGTTATTCTGAGGTACATCTAATGAATTTAGGAGAACAAATCCCGGAGCAGTTCAGCAGAAATTATGCCTCTGAGTTAGATGTCACTGATAGTCCAGTCTCAGACTGTAGTTAGGAAAGATGGAAGACTTCAAAGAGAAAGAAAATTGAACTCTTAAAGTTGCTATATGCTCTCAGGACCAAACACAGAGACAACTGGACTAGTGGCAGCAAAAACTGAACATATTGGAGGTTTTAAAATAGTAAGATACAGATGCCTAAATGTCACACACTGAAGACAAAAAAAAGCATGCAAATGTAATGACTTCCTAATTAAAAAGGATATGGAGAAACCTAGGATATAAAGAATCACCATGCATTTAATGTCCTTAAAGGAAGGTGACTGAAAATTGCTCTGTCCAAAAAGAAAAATAATGACATTAGTATAACAGAAAAGACTCATTTATCTCTTTTGGCACCCTACCTAGATTTGGGATCCCTAAAAACACCAAACAAATGAAAAAAACCTAAAATCTCACTGTCAAAAAAACCAAAAAATAAATTAAATAGGAATTGTGTCTGTTCTTGTTTTGAAAGCATCCCTACTAAAATAAGTCAATTTTTTCCTAGACTTAAATAACAAGAACTCTCAGTGACTTCACTAAATATAAATTTAGTGCTTCCCAATAGTGGATCCAGAGGAGGGAAAAGCAAGAGCACCACTCGTAACCTCCAGTTATCCATCTTCTCCAGCAAATTAAAAAACTTCCAAAAAACCCACAAAAATATATCAAACACCATTGCTGTAATTCTGCAGAGATTCAAGACTATATCCTTAACATTATTATGTAGAAGGGATGTTCCTAAATTTTTTTATAATTGCAGGCTTGAAATGCACTTTGTAATGCAATGGAAGAATGAGGATGAAGCAATACTAAGGCAGTGTCTCTGGCTCAATTGCAATCTAATTGAGAATACAGATTCTAGTATATTAAAAAAAAAGTCACCACATCCATCAGTGTGGCAGACAAAATCAGGAGATAATTTAGACTCCTTGAAGAGGGGAGAATCCATCTCTATCTCCACTCCAACATTGGATAAACCCATCAGGAGTGTGCAAAAGGCAGCTTGACTCCAATTCATGCATGAGAGATGTCTTGTATCCCGTCAGCCTTCTCCCATGTTGTTGTTTGCTAACCCGGATAAAATGACGCCCCTAAATTAAAGAACTGCCTGACTCACTGAAGGTTTCTGAAACCCAGCTGCAAGATTGACTTCGAGCTGCTCGTGTGGGAGGGCTTCAGACTGGACCTGAGCTTACGTGGGGCGAAAGAGCAGAGGAGCTACCAATTTATGGCTGACAGACAGGATTTGTTGCAAGTGAAGAATCACACTGCTGTCCACAGGGTGGAACTCAAGGAAGATGCTTCTTGGTTCAGAGATTGGAACCACGGAGGTGGATCCTCAAGGAACCACCTATGGAGGGAGAGATTGGAGAATGGTATCTCTCGGGAATTGATGGGTAAACAACTGCTACAGAATTTACAAATGCTGGTGAAAATGTGGAAAAAGAAGTGGCAGGAGTTGCCAGAAGAGAGATCATCCTTCCTCAATACTCAACAGCCAATAGGTGGTCCCTACAGCCCCATTAGTGTAGCTGTTTCTGGGACGTTGGGAAACTCAACACTGTCCCCAGTAGGTGAGCCAGGGTACAGCCAATGGAAAAATCTTAGGACACTCACTGAAAAAAAAGATGGGGATACGCTGGTAACTTTTCCCCTCGGTTCCTTGTGGTACCCAGCCACCTTTTTAATAGTCACAAAGTACCCCTTCCTCTGCCCTGAATGAGGAAACTGCCAAACAAATAGAGATAGTCCCTGAAAAAAGAGATCCGTTTTACTGATGTATTTGGGTGCTCTAAGCCACAGCAGATGGCTCAAATAAAATGCTGGTTGCCTGGTGATAAGCCCACTAAGACCAGGATGATATTGGTTTCTTTCCCTTTGAATATTATGGGACTGGGCCTCCTGAAGGGGAAGGCCTGGATGGATTCTAAGGGAAAGAAGTGGAAGTTCAGCTCCCCTGTGCTCTCAGTAAGGCTTTTACAAACTGCTCCTGCACTACCACTGTCTAAAGTACTGAATGTGAAACCTTATCCTCTGCCACTACGGACCAGAGATGGAACTGCTGAAGTCATTCTTGAGTTAAAGGAAAGGGGAATTGTTGTTCAAAGCCACTCCTCCTATAATTCAGCTGTGTGGCCTGTTAGTAAACCAAACAGGAGGTGGTGCCTAACTGTGGACTATGAATGCTTGAATGCGAGCACTGGTCCCTTGACTGCTGTGGCACCTAATACAGCCAAACTGACTTCCACTGTTCGGGAGCAAGCGCACCTTGTTTTAACTACAATCGATGTATAGAATATGGATTTAATGGTTCCCTTTAGAGAGGGAGATCAGGAATGCTTTGCTGTCAGGTAGGAAGGAGTACAATATGCCTTTACTCATGTCCCGCAGAGATACGAGCACTCACTCACTACAGACCATCACACCTGAGCTCCTGAGCTGAAGGAAATGACCAGATGGGGATGCCAAGGCAGATCAATACATTGATGATGTATTGATTGGGAGTGCTGATATCACTGAGGTGGGACAGACTCAGGCAAAAATAATTGACCATGTGGAAAAACTAAACCTGCAGGGTGTCAAGAAGATGGGTGCAGGCTCTTCTCGGTGGTGCCACACAATAGGACAATAGGCAACGGGCAGAAACTGGAACACAGGAAGTTTCACCTGAACATTAGGAAGAACTGCTTTACCTTGGGGATGATTGAGCACTGGAACAGGTTGCCTAGAGAGGCTGTGAAGTGAATATCTTTTCCTGGAGATGTTCAAAAGCTGTCCCAAGTAACATGCTCTGTGGGACTCTGGTTTAGCAGGGACATTGGACCTCCAGTTATGTTTCCCAGACAATTTTGATCCAGCAAGATCTACTGGACTAATGGCTTTCAAAATTTTCACCACTGCCCCCTTAACTTCCACAGTGATAATTTTATAGCGCAGTAATTACAAAGAAAACTGAGAGAATTTTGAATTTTGGAGTCAGTATTGTATCACAAAATTGCTAAATATACATATATATATGACCTATATACATAAATATACATTAATGCACATATACACAAATATACATAAAAGGGTTAAGAAAATCTCTCATTTGCGTTTTATGAAATGCAAACATTTCTATTTTGTTTGGTCTCTCTGTCCCTCTCTAAAAAGTTACTTCTTAAACAAGACATAATACTGCTTAAAAGGTGGAGGGAAGGAAAAGCCTTTTTGCAAAAAAACAGTAAAACAAGGTCCCTTGAACAAGTACCAGACAGTAAAGAGATAATTCAGGACTTTGGAAACACATGGCAGTACTTAATTTTGAAATAAAATATTGAATTTTACTATATTTGGGGCTACAGACATTTTGAAAATATTTCATGCCTCATTGCTTTGAGAGTTATTTAGTCTCAATGAAGTATCAAAAATGAAATCAACATAATGATTTTATGGAAAATTGCCAGAAAAATTTTATTTAACTGCTTTGCATCTGGTTATTTGTTCTTTTTTGGTTGATTACTTTTGTAATGACTAGCCAGCCACGTCTGGAGCAGCAGGAATTTCAGTAACAGCATACTCTGATTAAAACAAATTTCCAGCTTTGCTGGTGAAAAAAGAAAAGTAAAAAAGCCCCAAAACTGACCACCACCACTACCAAAAAAAAAAAAAAAAAAATTAAAAAAAAAAGTGATCATAATAAAACTTCCCAGAATGACTTTTCAGACGTGCCAAATTCACAGTCCCGTTTCAGATGATAGCTGCAGAACAATTAACTTAGTTGTGATAGTTGAATTTGTTCAAAATAAGGTATTCAAATTGAGAATATATGCATTAGATTCCTCATAAACCTGACTTCCTAAACTGTTATATTCAGTTTTATTCCGTAGATTTTTGAAGACGCAAGAAATGCAAAGTTGCGCTTTAGAAAGGTCCAACTTTGATGTAAGGCCTTAGAGCATAAATAAACCTTGTAGGTGAGTATAGGGAGACAATAGTAGGTTCTACATCAATTGCATAAATTGTAACCCAAAAAAATACTTTAGTTCATCCACATACTGGGCAACATTTTCAGAAATATCTGTCTTGTAAAATTACATGAGCTCTATTTCTTTTTTTTTTTTTTTTAAATTGTATCCTTCACTTTAATGGCTGTACCTATCCTTATTTCCTTCTTTGCTGAGAAAAAATGAACCAAAATCTATACATATGTAGAAAAAAAAAATCAATATAGACTTAAAATAACTAAGCACCGAGGTTTTTAGAGGGTAATTTTTGACAGACTGCCAAAAATAATTTAATTTGTGCTATCCTTGCACAATTAACGTGCCTTGTGAGTTTATAGAACCTTCCACTTTTAAAAAGTAGATGATGTGCTAATTCTACTGATTTGAAGTCTAGAGGCTGCCCCGTTTAAACAATGTAAATTACCAACTTAAAGCAATTATTCCATCTTATTGTCATCATATCATTAATTCTCCACAGGTTAAACAAATTTGGATTCATATTTGCAAGTTCCACATTGCATCAGCAGCTCCTCCAGCATATTATCTTAAGATAAATTAATTAAGACCAACTGGTATTATAATTTGACTGAAATATGCATTTTTGAGAAGAAAAAGAGATTCTGATATTGCTACTGAGATATACTATACTGCCAAAAACATCAATTTATATCTCGAATATTTTGTTTTTAAGTCATTACTTCCAGGCTGATAACATCCATATGAATTTACAAAACATCCAAATCCATGTGATTTCAACAAGAGTGTCTCCTAGACTTACATGCTCCTAGCTTTTGCATACTTATCTAGAATTTTCTGTCCATATATCACCTGATATATAAAAACATGGACCTGCACCATGTTTGTTACAATTCAATCTACTTGCTTGAAATGCTGACCATTTGTCTCACAAAGAAAATGTACACAGATAGAAATAAGATCTAAATTGTTGAAAGAAGAGAATGGACTCTGCAAGATTGCAGTGAGAATGGGATCTTTTGGCTAAAGATCTGACAAAGTACTTCTTCTCTCAGTTCACCCGTAACAGCTACATATCACTTTATTTATTCGTATTCTCTTCACCTCTTCAGATCTATCTTCCAAAGAGTCTGGACACTGTTAAGCTTCAAAAAAAAAAAAAAAAAAAAGGGAATAAAATAGATTACACAGTCTGTGCTAGTTCATTTTGACTAAATGGGATTGGAGGAAGATGTAACTTTTCACAGAGAAACAGTGACAAACCACACCAGGCAGGCTGAAGTCCACGATACGTCAGCTGATAATGTGGCTGCCCAAAGAAGACTTTGAATCAAAATTTAAGAACACATGAACTTCAGAGCAGAAAGAACCATCTGGTTAGTAATTGCTCGAGAAGATGAAAATGCCACAGCCTTGCGTTACTCTCCAATACTGCAGTGCAGCCCACAGATGACCACCATTGGAGTACAATACACTGGAAGAGTGACGGACTGAAGGATGTGAATTTGCCTCCTATCCTACTCATGCTCTTTTTAAAATGTGAATAAATGAATTGTATAATAGAGCTACTTGGATTACTTGTACCATACTATGTCATCTATCTGTATTTTTTCCCATCCTCTCTCTTGAAATACAGAGTATGCATTTTAATTTGTAAACTATCATCGAAAAAGAATTATACAGGACTGGTTTGTAACTTTTGTGGCTTTTTATACTTCTCATGTACTCCATCATCACCCATCTTATCTGGAACCGTGCTTCTAAAATTTCATTTAAAATCGGATTTTATACTAACATTTTCACAGATAAAAGACCTTTCTATATTTCTGATAAGTAACATTGGCTTTGCTAAGCTGAGTTCATGGGAATATAATTTCTCAATATAATGAGAAGCTTTAGAGAAAATACATGACATTTCAAAAGACAGATTTTTACAGAATGCATTTCTACTAGAGACATGTCTTTTGGGTACTGTAACCACGGCTGCTCTGGTTTAGGACATTGCAGTTTCTCCAACAAAAATTTTTGATCCTCATGTCAAGCAAAACAGCAATTCCATGGACAGAAACCAGTTCATTCCCTGTATCCTTTCTACCTACATTTTCCAGGCTACTAAATGGAAGTAGAAAATATATCTTTTATGACACAGTGTAAAAATAAACTAAAAGAGATGTGGGGAATCCTCAGAAGTCCACTTAGTTCCTAGATGGATGTAAAAAAGTGCCTTGTTGAGTTAGATGCTGCTTCTCAGGTGAGAAAATGAAGAAATCTTGTAGTTATCTGAGGGAATCACAAAAAAAAAAAAACATAGCAGAAATTCCTAGTACTAGTCTGAAATGGCACTGAGTGCTCACTTCATCTTGGTAACATGATATTTTATATATTTTTTATCCTCTGTCACACACAATTTATAACATTTCACATTGTAAAAAGTAATTTAAAGGTGCAGCAGCAATTTAACACACACACACACACACACAAAAATCCACTTTCTTAACTGTGGATCACTTTACATAGTTAAGCCTTCCTTACAGAAACATTGCCTTTGGCCATCATAGATAATAAGGTTCATCCAGACACGTTGATCCACTGAATAACAAATGGCAAAGTAGAACAACCAGAGACCTTTATGACTGCGTAGTCCCATAATATTAGATTGCCCCTTCTCCAGAAAGAAAAAGGTTTAACTATATAAATATAATTAAAACAAGAGATGATGTTGTCCCCTCACTTCCTTTCCTTTTTAATCCTACTTTTGACATTATATAGACTGCAAGGTTGGAGACAGAAAGACAAGTAATTTGGCATGCTTTCTTCTTCTAAAATGAGGAGCATTATAAAATTTTATTCAGCCATTCATTCAAGGTGAGAATGCACTGGACAATGGACAATATGGTTATAAATCTAAAATCTTCAGACGTTATAGGACAACAGTCTTATATCAGTCACTTTACCATTTCAACCCTTTTAAAACTACTTAAGTCACATGTTTCAGTATGATGCATATAAGTTGTTTTGAGGTTTGCATGCCATATAATCCTTCAAATATTCTTTAAGCTGACCCAAAAAAGATTCATTTAGAGAGGAAGTTTTATTTGTGATTCCGTTAGGACTTGTTTCCATCCCAGATTTTTGAAAAATACTAGACTAGACTCTGATCTTAGTTAACACAGAGCACATTTAATATCACCAGCCACACTACTCAAAAAAATATTTGTAACAAAGCTGTAAACCAGTTTATTTCAATTGTTACAAAGTCAAGACCTTTAATTCCATTAACTTCAAATAAGGGTTTGAGATTAAGATGAATTCTTTGGAATTTAAATTTGGCCACTTACATCCCCAGAAAAGGACATCAGTATCTGCAAGATCAGCATTCCCGTATAGTAACTCTCTGCATTTAATTTCAAATTCTTACAGGACTATAAAATGTTAACATTTTCTATTCATCTTTTCGATTCAAATATAGAACTTGTCCCAGGGCAATAAGCAAATTTTTGCAAGTTCTTCAGATAAAGTTAATGTTCCATTGCACATAGTAAATGTACAAATAATTTTTAGAAAGTCGCTCAAAAGGAATACACTCAGTGTTTTCCTAGTGTTACCATTTTATTCCATGGCAAACTTGACGTACAATCAAAGTGACACCAAAAGTATTTTACAAAGTTTCTGATCTTTTGAGATGTTTTTGGCTCACAGAGTGCATGTGATGCCATGGCTTTTTAAAGAGAATTTTGACTGGATGAGGTATGGATTTCAGATCATAAGTTAGCAAAAAGATATGTTTCTAGAAATCTCTTTAGATAGGTTTTCAGACACAGAACAGACATAGAACGCTTATGACATGACTGCTCACCATCCAGCTGTATATTTTCTGCAAAAATTTACCCTAAAAATGAGGCAAAAACCCCTATTTATTTGTACTTCTACTCTTAGTTAATTCCACAATTGGTGAAAAAAGAAATGTACCTATCTTAATTGGGGAGCTAATGTCAAAAGTGCAATCAAATTAAAAAGTAGAACGCAGGTGGAACATAAAAACTCTCTTCAGCCACCCACTGATCAAATAATTACTAGGCAAGTGCTGTTATTATCGTTGTGGGTGGGGTTTTTTTAATAAAATAAAAGCCTAAAACTTCAGGTGATTATTAAATTCTTACCTCTACAAGCCCTGTAACAGAGATGAGACAGATGATGTATTTCTGATCCATCTTTTGTTACTCTTCAGGTTACAAATTTCTCTTATTCTCTACAACCTTATAAATTGTGGGGGAGTAGTGTCTAAGATATTTAATATTTTCCCTGGGAAAGGACATTGTTTCAAAGAAATGAATCTATCGTGATTAAAATGGAAGAATATGTTTCAAAACATGCAGATGAGAGAATTAATTAAAGAAACACAATAAATATCAAACCAGGTTGTCCTCCCATTGACTTAATTTCATAGGAGTACAATCCTGTCATCTTTCCTAGAACTTTTCCCAATTTACCATTGTCATAAGAAGTGTGGTGAATATCAATAAGGTATTGCAGTTCAGGCAGAATTATAATAACAAAAGAATGGGATGCTGAATGAAAGGATTCACAAAAGCATCACAAATGGAGGGAAACACCGTTCTTATGATATTCTCTGGAAACTCTCACTATTAAGCACCATTGCAGTCAGCCAACAGGTACATTAATCAAAAAATGCTGCAGCACTAGCTAGAAAAATTTGGTTTTAAATTTAATCCAAAGTCAACACTCTGTTTCCTTTTATGTAGTCATTGTTGATATCCATAAGCAGGAGAAAGATAATCATTCAAGGTTATACTTTTCTGCTAACTTATTACCATAAGTATCATACAGTCAATAATAAATATGTTGTATGATCTATTCCTTATATAATAGCAGGCCTTAATAACCACAGAACATGTTCTAACACTGCTTTAGTTGACCTGAAATTGATGGAGGGACTGAGTATAAGGAAATTAGTCCAAGTAGTCCACCAAACTCATGACTGCAAGAAGGAAGTAAATAGATTCCACAGTCTGTACCTGAGAAGCATTACGTCTGAAACCCTCATAGTTTGGGATTAATCAAGCAAACTATGAACAGATAGAGAAGTTCCTAGTTGTTTACTATTTAACAAAACTCTTTGTGTTGTCTTGGAATAAAAATTTGTTGAGAGTAGATGTCTGTTGTGGTTTAAGCTCAGCCAGAAGCCAAGCACCAAGCAACTGCTCACCCAGTCCCCCACCAGTGGGATCGAGGAGAGATCCAGAAGGGTAAAAGCTAGAAAACTCATGGGTTGAGATAAAGATGGAAAAAGTCATGCACACAAGCAAAGCAAAACAAGGAAATTATTCACTGTTTCCCAAGGGCAGTCATGTGCTCAGCCATCTTCAGGAGACCAGGACCCCAACATGTACAAAAATGACTTGGGAAGACAAACACCATCACTCCAATCGTTCTCCATTTCCTCCTTCTTCCCCCTTCCCGCCAGCTTTATATGACTTTCCAGTATATGTAATTTTTCAGGATAAGTCATTAATCAATTTTATCACATTGCTGCATATCCTCCTGTCCAGAGTATAATAAACAAATGTGTTAAAACACAAAAGAACTGGACACTTGAGTGTGTTACACCTTCTGCACCAACTTCTTAGAACCGACCCTATAGAGAGAGAATTTTTCTGTACAGTTTCTGTATGAGTAAAAGAGCAAATACAAAAATAATACGAAAAGCTGTGAATAGCACGGTTATTTTATGTGCTTCTTTATGCTTTGACTTTAAAAGCTACACAGGACAGGAAGCTTCATGGGCTTTGTAGGTACTTCTGAGATGCTTATAAATAAAAGATGTACAATTCCAACTGGAGTCCAAATTACATTAAGGGCTATCATGAAGGTCACTCCATACTTTCTGAAGGAATGTCTCTCATATTAACAAGATCCCTACTCAGAACATATTCCCCAAAAAAATAGTTAAAAAAAATGGTAACTAAAACTTCCACAAATTAAAGGTAAAGAATTGTTACTGTCTTTTCATGCAAAATCCCGCTGTGAGATGTCTCATTTATTCTGGCTTGTCTGTCTTAGTTTCCTTACATGCAAAACAGAGGTAACATTAGCCTCCTTGGGTGCATGGGGGGAAAATACACTGATAGATAGACAGTTAGTTAACATTCCTGAAACACTATCTATGTGTTAAAATATTCTAAGATAAATGGAAATAAATGGAAGAAGATGTCAATTGTCATAACAGAAAAATGTCATGGTTTTTAACCCACAGTTGAATTTATTTGTTTACACTCTGTACTGCAGGATATACAGTAATGTTGCAACATTTGATACTGGGACCGCTCTTTTAAATTAGTGAAGTCCAGAGGAACCAAACAATATTATGCAATTTGTCAGTACAATGCAGATTAGAGTTGTGCAAGTCAAGTCACGCTGTGAAAATTTGCATGAGTCACATACATTGTTGAGTTTTAAGTTCACTCTGTCTACTCGGGCGAAAGTCTTAACATTGTCAGTGCATGCTAGCACATCAAAAACATTAATAGTGCTGAAACAGCTATAGTAGAAATAGCATCAAAAGGTAAAGTGGGTGAAGAGATGGACAAAAAATAATGGGAAATATTTTGTTGAAGAAATATTAATTACACTCCCCCAGATATTATTGTGTTCCATTCTATATAATCCATCTCAAAGTGAAATACTGCAGAAGCTTGGAGGACTGCAGGTGGATTTGGAAATATCTCCAGAGATAAGTAAAAAAATAATCTAGAAATTAATCTAATTAGGAGGGGCATTATAACCTGACTCAGTGCAGAGCCATATGGAAAGATTAAAGTCATTTAATGAATGTCAATGAAAGCAGAGCGAGGCCAACTCACCATCTTCATTCAGAAAACCAAGCTCAGTTAAGACTGAGAAAGTCTTCTTCTTCTGTGAAGCTTATCAATGTAAATATTTTATAAAATGCTATTATGAAAGGCAGAGTTTTTTGCAAATACTTGTCTCCTTGTCTTATTACAACCTCCTTTTCTCTCTAACTCTCTTTCAGAAAAGGAAAGGAAAAAAATATATTACCCTATTTTTTTTCTTTAAAAAATCTTCTGATGCTTTAAAAATAGAGAACCTTAGGCACCATTCTTAGAAGTGCACTGCTTACATCTCCATTCTACCCCCACTTTTAAGTGGGACTGGGCTGGAAGCATGTGCTGAGAGGGTCATAGCGAGCAAAGACCCACATTCCCCAAGCTTACTTCCCATCGGTTTCCATATAGTCATTCCCATGGGAGTGATTACAGTCACTACCTGCCTGGGAATACCTAAAATAAGATTGTGCAGAGCCACTATTTAAGTAAGCATGAGGTTTATGGCCAAACCCCACAAGAGACAGCACCCTCCAGGCCCCAGGAATCTCTGTGGGGAAGCACTACTGACATCTGGTAGACAGGAGCAGCTATGACTAATGGCATTATAGGAAAGATCAAAACCATGACAAATTGTGCTTAAGGGTTTTATCATGTTTAGAAAATGTGTCACAAGGCAAAAGGAAGTACGGTTATGGGATCCTGGAAAAGCCTGTTGCTATAAAAAGCAGCAGGAGTGAGTTCAAAGTAAACAATCACCTAAGGAAAAGGAAATAGATTGCAGCCCCATGGTTTGAGGTTTAGAGGTTTGGAGGCAATTTTAAAAAGTAAAAAAAGATTGGTTTAAAACGTATTTAATTTTTTCCCCTCAATGCAAGAGGAAAGCATAGTGCTTGAAAAAATCTGCAATAATATATAGGAAGCCTGCATACTATGCACGCTGTTGCTAGGAATGGAATAAGTAAATGGACTGAGGGCTTCACACGGGCCCCATAGTGATCATAGCATTGTCGAAAGACATATAGAGCCAGAACAGGCAAGCAAAACCTCTAACAGGCAGTGCAGAGCAAGAGAAGCTCACATCACAAGACCAGCAACCCAACAGAACAGCTGACAGCACTTGGGCAGTATCCGGAAAACACAACCTAGACCTGAGGTGCCACTGCAGGAGGTGTCTGACACCTTCCTGACAAAATACAAGATGAGGATACTAGAGAAAGAAATGCCATGGGGGAGTAAGGGGGTATGTGCTGTCAGTGCTGATAGATTAAGTGTTCTTTTCCTTTCACAGAGCAGAGGAGATGAGGGTTATGATACCAGTGCTGATGAGGATGATCTAGAGTGGATGTAATTGAACCTCTCCTGGCTGGATTTGAAGGTCCCCAGCAGGCCTGCTCTTTCTCCAGATCAAGGGCTTCTGCTGCCAGGCAAGCTGCAGTAGGGAACTCTGCTCTCTCCATGCTGATCTATGAGCAAACGCAGGAAATCGGCTGCTTTGAGTCATGCAGCTGCCCACTCACTCTAGATCTGTGTCAGAGATCTACAGTAAGGGAATTTGCTGGGGATGCCATAATCTCGCAGTCAAAGAATGGACTTTTTTTTTAGCTACCAGGACCTATGCCATTTTTACAGAGTGGTAACTTTACTAAGCTCCAAGTGAAGCCATTGAGCCACTTCTGTGAGTTACTCATTCTTATTTTAAAGAGCTACTTTAAAAACCTCACATTTCAGCATAAGTGAAGAATACAGAAATTTAAATTACAATAAGGGAAAAGACTGCAGTAAAATGGAAAGAAAGAAAATAGTGCAATTAACCTGAACATGAGGAGAGAATTTTGCCCCAGGGGAAATGCTGGAAGAAATTGAGAAGGTGATTACTCCTTCCTCTACTTCTCTGTTAAGGGCTTTAAGAAGGGAAAACTTTTGTCTTTAAGGCCAACACTCTCACATTTGACAATGCTAGCACAAAGGGATATACAGGTAACTCAAAGAAGAAATATGATCTGGGGTAAAGAATAAATATTTTTTGGTTTACGTGAGCTTCCCCCTCAGTTCTAATTTCACTTCCAGACTCATACTTCACTCCCCACCAAAACCAAATAAAATAAAAGAAGCACATTACTGGCACTAAATTAATGAGTTAAGATTGCTTTTGATAATAGAGATTAAATACTCAGCTGAGTTAAATGAAGACAATAGATCTTCCTCAGATACCCTAGTTCACTTTCAGAACATTTATAGATGGAATATCAATAATTATTTTAAAAATAATACTTTAACCTAAAAAAGAGTCCAATTTCCCTAAGCAGTCAATAAAATTTCATAGATTCCATAGTCAAATAAACTTCTATTGTCAATTACTAAATCATTATTAGAATTAATATTAAATTATATTATTATCATTAAAATTATGCAGTTACAAGCACTGTCATAGTTCTGCTTCCATCTTCTAGACAATGTTACAGTTCAATTCAAACAAGAATATTCATGCCTTTGAAAGATAAACCTTTAGAGCACAAAATGGAACAATTCTGACTTAAATTACACAATGTGAAGAACATGGAATATAGGAGACATCCTCCTCTGGCTCCTAAAAAAGTTACCATTATTTCCTTGTATTCATTTTCCTGTGCTTATAGCATTACAGCTCTTTTACCAATCATTTCAGTGCTCCTCTCTCTAAATTTTTCACATAAAAAATGAAAATAAGGAGCTTGCACTTTAAATGTCTTAGCAATATTCTTGTCAGCTCAAAAGAAAGATCTAAGTGAACGGTTTCTTTTGATATCTGTCTCTTATGGTATTGTGTCACATCTAGCAGTGTGAAAAATAAAGTAAATACAAGCTGTGTGTTAAGGAAAAAAAAATAAAAGAAAAAAGGTTTCTGGTGCAGAATAAAAGAAAAGATGACATTTTTGCCTAGTATTTTTGGGAAAAAATTGAATTATTAGATTCTAAATTGACTTCCACTGAAAAAAATCAAGCCTTTTCTGGGATTAAATATCTTGAACTGAATCACTTTCTTCCGTATTAAAAAGCTCCTCTCATTAAAAAGCAAAACAAAACAAGCCCCCAGAAAAACGACCAATCCCAATTTATTTAGAAATACAGAAAATTCTTGAGATGTCAGGAATCATTCCAGGGTTAAGGTTGCATCCATGCTTCTATTATTACCATACCTTATTGCCTACTTCATTGATTCTTTTGCTAAAGAATTCATCTGAAGAGGAGTAACATAATTTCCTCACCTCATTCACTTCCATAATCACAATCCTGTCAAACAATTAACTTCCAAATTAAAACTTAATAATGCAACTATTTTTGAATTACCATGTCGACTAGCAGTTGTTCTGTCCAGCCTAGAACCTCTGAAGGAAACCATTACCAGATACTTAAGGAAAACACTATAAAAATGCAGATACAGAATAATATTCCATGGTGGAACTATATTCATAAAGACTGCAGAATTAGAAAAGAGAGCAAAAAAACTTGTTAATTGGAAATTAGCCTTCTTTCATGAAAAGTCTTTTTGTAAACTTTTGTATACAATCCCATCAAAAGAACTTGAACTGTTGACACAAAAGCATGGATTATTTTTTTAAAAATCAGAAAGTACCTTATGACCTGAAAAAATACAGTCTGACTGATGACAGTGCCACTCAAAATAGATGATAATGCTACATTTATTGCAAGTTTACACAGATAAATAAAGCTGATTTAATTTCTGATTTTCCAGTGGTAAGCGCATGACCAAAAATAAAAGGATAAAGACTAAGAAATTCATGGACACAAAAACCTGAATCTATCTAAGAATCCAATTAAGTGCATTGATATTTGTAAACAAAACAACCCCCAAAACACACTCCTCCCCTACACCACAATTTCTTTTCTCTGCTGAAAACTATTAATTGGGAACATTCATTGCTATGAACAGGATAAACAGGATTTGTTTCCTAATTCTAAATCAACACAGATTTGGCATATGAACATGACAAGTACTGTAGTGGAGGAACAAAATGAGTAAAATATACTTTTCTGCTGCTGTGAGTCATTGAGAACTGCTCAAAGAAAAGGCAAATTCTAGATAGAAAACATGGTTATTAGGGCAGAATCTAAAGATATAACTGAACTGTACATATACTTGTTAATGCAGAGAATATATGTCCCAGCCCACATATATGCGCTAGGTAAATTATGAATGAATATTTATCAAAAGAAATAGCACTGTAGGCAAGAGTGATGTGAAATATTTGTCTTCTGTCTGCCTTTGTCTGTCTGTCTTCATCACTCAAGCATTTGAGTCACTTCCAGTTAAAGACATGAAGAGATAAATTATAAGAAATGGGACTTGTTTTATTTTCTTTTGGCCATAATTGCTTTTAACACAGTGTTCAGAGCTGAAACTAATCAGGAAGCTCCTTTCATACCATCAGTCTTTACCATCCATTGAAACTTTGAGATAGAGATCACTAGGTCATGAAGTCATAATCCAAAAAACATTGGAAATAACATCCATACAATTCAAAATCATGTCAGCTTTTCAGAAACAGGCTTTCTTGATAATGAAGTTTTTTACTTTAAAAGTTAAATGCTTTGCAAGCTTGTTTAATGAAGATGTGCAACTTTTAATATAAAATCTTTCTAAAAGTTTATAATTAGAAGTACTTTTGAAGTGGTAAATGAACTGATTGAATACCATGAAAGATGTAATTTTGATTATCTTAAAGGTTTGATCATTACTTTGTATGTAAAGAGTTGAATAAAAAAAATCCATCAAAAATTACAAGTTACAACTTTGATGGATAGGCATCCGGGGAACAGCCAATCCAAAATCCTACCACATCCTTGGCAGGCCTTACTTGGAATGCTGTTATACTATGCACGTAAAGAGAAGAAAATTGATTAGATTGGTAGTATCATCTCTGATACAGAAAAAATTGCAAATGAAAGATGAAGATAGGAATTTTACTTTCATTAATCATAATATAACAAACAGCAGTTTCCCTTTTGAAGAGAGAGAGAGAGGGAGATGGGAAATGAGCAGTTAGTAACTCTTAATGACCCACCTTCAGCTATTATACTATTACAGCTAATTTGTTCCAAACCATTCCTCATACCAACATAAAATTCTCTGGAGCAGATGTTAATTTTTCCGGTATCAGAAAATGATTATTTAATACAGGAGTTCAAAAAAGATAGGATTGCAAGGCCGCACTCTCACTCTGTGCAGTACAGCACCACACTGCGGTGTGGTAGAAGTCAAGATGGAAACCAAACCAAAGCATATGGAAAGAGCTCAGGGAAACGACTTGGACACAGCGACCAAACAAGGTAGTAGGTGACCTATGAAACAGAGCAACAACTCAAGCGTACATGTAAGGAAACTTCCCCCCATTTTCTTTGTCCCTCCCCAGCTGTTTGCAAAGAATTTTAGGACCATCTAGTAGGACAGATCCCAGTAAAGTATGTAATTAATTCCATTTAATGAAATGAAGCATACATTCATAAATAGGTTTATATAATGCAACCTATTCACATTAAATCCTGTAGTTTTAAAGTTAAAAGGTGAGACTGATTAATCAATGCTCATATTTTTATGAAATTCAAATGAACAATGGAATTTAAGAATAAATTAATTGAAGATATCAAGCATTTTTTCCTTGATATCTTTAATTCCAGACTATTAAGACAACCTGAGATTCAAGACAGGAACTTGAATTGCCCAATCACAGAAGGGCAGAAACCAAGAATCAGTTTCTTCAAATAATTTCCAGCATTACCTTGATCAGATAATGCAATATGAGGCATCAACTGATCCTTATGACATAGGGGATACATAGGGCAAAACAGAAAGTGAAATCACTGACTGTCACCTCCTCCTCCAGCAAGACCCTTCAAGATTTCTGTTTTTTTTTCTGACTCCTCAAATTCTCACGCTTTCCTGAATAGTGAGCTACGGAACAGGGGCAAAGCAATGCCAGTGATCTCATTAAATCATCCTTTACTCAAGTCATGACAGATCAGCACAATATCTAAATCACTTTAATTCTCCCTACTGAGAGTCTGATAATAGAAAAGTATGCTCATCTGCAAATTTCCTACACAGATGAAGACACACTGTAATTGACCGTGTGACCTCTGAAAAATTATGCTATTTCCACCTCTTACTTGTGACCCTCCCAAGTATCTATAATTCTACAAAGCTGTGTCAGCATAAAATGCATGGAACTGTATTTTAAAACTGTGACAACTTTCAACCTTTCTTACGTCCTTTATAACATCTTTTTAAAGTTAGAATGTACTCATGTAAAGACGTAGGCTCAAGCTTTTCCATGTACACATACAAAAGTACATACACACCCCCGTACAAGATCCCAAAGTACTTTCCTGGGAAAAGGAAAGCAATTTCCTGGCAAAGTAATTTTCCTGGGAAAGTGAATTTGTCCCAGTAAGAATGATTGCACCTGAGAGGTGCCAATCACTGGAAAACTCAAAGTGTTTGAAGGTAGTAGAGGAATTGATCTGAAGAAAACAGAAACATAGGTCTTTTGTTCCTAGACAACAGCCAATCATTCAGGTTCATTATGAATTTAACACTAATGTCCAAAGCCAGTTGTGAAACTGTTGGCCAGTGCTGTTCTGGAAAGCTGTTAGAAAGCTAAAAAACCAAGAATTTAAAAACTTTTATCTTTAAAATCCCCAAAACCAACCAAACAATAAAACCTCTCAAAAAACCCCAAGCAACCCAATGAAGAAAAACCTTTAGGAAATGGCAAAAATATATTTTACTCTATCTAAATAAAGAATAGAATAAATCGTATCAGTGAAGTCTGTAGATTCAGAAACCTATCTCTGCTTCACTGCGTTCCTGGTGAAAATCTCATTCAAGGATTTTCACTGATCACTTGAATCTCGTCGGAGTTGAGGGGACAAAACATTTTTGACAGACATTTTCGCAACCTGCCTAGAAGATACTAGTGCCCATCAGCCTAATTCTTGGATCAGAAACTGTTAATGCAGAAGTGCTTGGTGCTGGACAGTATTTTTTCCTGAGCTTGAAGTGGTTTTGTGGGGCAATGGATGACCTTATGCTGAAATTACTAATATAGCAATTATTTATGCAATAAGATTAGAATGACTCACAGAAAACAGGCCCAGCTACCAATCTTGGATAGCGTCTTATGTTTAACTTGCCAAGTACTAATAATATCCTTTGAGATTTTCATGAGAAATTAAGTAAAGGCATTCAGCACTTTACTGGATGACAGGGGAAGAGCCCTGACTGAGCATATATATCATGCTGTGGCTCTGATTTTAAAAAAGAAAAAAAAAAAACCAAAAAACTTCTTGCATCTTTTTACATTTGCCTAAAATTTGTGTCTGAATATCTTTCTTAAACTGATCTACTAAATGGGTTGAACTAAAAAGATAGAACTTAGTCCCAAAGAAGCTGACATTCATCTTTCATGGAATTAATCACGTTCAAAAATAAAGTTCTGTAGAAGTACTGTGCGGTTCAACTAGAACCAACCTACTCACTGCGCTGTAAGAAAATAGGTGTACTTTCTTTAAATGTAGCTATAAGGAAAGCAGAAAGTGCACAGAAAATGGAGAAAAATAATAAAAGGAAAAAACTGTCCCATTACACACACACCCAAAAAAGAAAAAAAAAACAACAACAAACAAACAAACAAAAACCAACAAAAAGGCCTGTAGCCCTAGAGGAGCATTTGGTACAAACAAAACAAGATCTCTCCTGTTCAACAATTACTATGTTATTACAAGCATAACTCTGCAATGGATACACCCTCAAACCTATTAAAACCACCGCTTTCATAGCTATTGGCTACAAGAGCCTTAGAAGACAGATTCTTTATAACTGGAAGCTATAAATATATTGAAAAAAAAATTACTCTTGACTTTCATTCCTAATTTTCCTGAAAAATCTGACATCTACTCTGGTAATAGGAAATATCTAATAAAGATATATGACTCACGACTTCTGTACATTTTAATATTTTCAAGAATTTAGGAACTAAAATCCTGCGTGTTCTTTAATCATGTATTTTAAAGTAATGCAAAAATGAAGGACACTTTCATACATGTTTTCCTAGAAAGAAATTCTTAGCCTCTCTCCAAGAGCACACCTGGATGTGACTAGGGGATGTGTGATGGACATTTTATGTGTCAAAACTGTTGAGAATTTCCTCCTGAAGATCAACTCAGCACAAATATTGAAGCTTTGGTAACCTGAAAAATTCTGAATCCAAGTCCTTGAATTTCTTAAGATCATAAAGCATTTTCATGCCACATGAAGGCTGTTTATGTGCATCCCTGTAGATCAGAGCAGCAATGGCCTTCTCATCATAACTTTAAACTACACTTTCCAAAGTGAGACGATCACTTCATTTCAAGATTGTTCTCATTTAATTGAAGAGGTGGGGGGGAGGGGAGGAGCATTTTCCCCTCTGGAAATCCCTTACATTAGGAAAGATTAACCACAATCCAGAAAAGATCACAACCATCTACAGTCTGAAATCATTAGGCTGTTTCATCACGAATTTCAAGATCTGTAACTAATGATTATTTATTATGCTGTGCAGAATGTTTGCCAGAATTTCAAATTGCAATGAATAAAGCCCTAAAGGTCACAAGTTTAATGATGTTTGCCTACACACTCGCTTTTCATCATGAGCTTAAAAGTGCTAAATAGTTTTCTGATGAATAGGAAGCCAGGCAAAAACAGCTGAATAGGGATAAAAAATCCCAAAAGGCGGCAAACAAACCACAAGCCTTAGACATGATCAGAGCTGACTCAGAATGAGATTCAAGAGCTACTGAAACACGAGTTAATAAAAGCAACAGGACTAATGCACTTTGTGATGTACACAGGCTGAAATTGAGACCAGAGTGGGAGGAAGGGAATTAACTGAGCTCAAATGCAAGACTCTTCACTTTCCCTTTGGGAAAAATATAATTTGAAAGATTAGAACAGGAGGAGAGATGAAGAGAAGAAATCAGTAAGGAAAAACAATTTTGCCAAAAGAGTGACAAGTATGTCCCCTCTCAATAAGAATCAAGACTAGCAAAAAAAATTATTCTTTCTAGTTCCATTTAGTGCCAAAACAGTGCACAAAGACAGCATTTGAATTACGAATAACGTATGATTAACATCAATAGCGAGATCATCTATTTTCTTGTCTTTTCAAAAAGCCCTCAAAAGACATCACACAATCTTCTGTAATATTGCCCCAAATGGCTACATGACTTGTGGACTCAGCAAATGTGCACAGCTTGACCAGGCACATGATACCTTTGGAAAAAGCAGTGAAAAGAATTGAGAAAAAGAAAATAGTTACAGGCATCCAAACAGACAGGCAATCTGTACGGACACCAAGTAGCCTAATGCTTGCAACATAAACAATGAAAAAGTGAGGAACTTCCAGTTTCTTAAAGCATCTTCTTTAGTGCAGCAACGCATTTCTTTTTTTTTAAATTTTAAATTAAAAAAAAAAAACCTTCATGTCTACTACCATGATTAAAATCACGTCGCATCAAATTAACAATCAGTCATTAAAGCTCCTAAAATCAGAATAATTGTAAGTAACTTTTTCTTTCAAGATGAAATAAAGTGATTTAGTTCACTCTAGTCAGGTAAAGTTGAGTGTTCTGAGATTATAACTATTTGGACCTCTGAATCAAAATTTACAAATTAAAGTGAACCTTTAAGTAAAAATATGGAAATAAAGAGCACACATTGACAAATCAAAGAATCTCAGAATGACAGAATAGTTAGGGTTGGAAGGCACTTCTGGAGATCATCTAGTCCAACCTCTGTGACAGGGCAGGGTGACTTAAATGACAGATCTGGGGCAGAGCTGACCAAACCATGTGCAAGACCAGAAGCATAAGGAGTGTTCACAGCACTTCCAGGGCTGGGCACTCACTTCATCTTGTGAGTAGAATTGGAGAAACCGATTTGCAGCTGGTGAAGCATTGGGCTGGACCAGAGATATTAGGCCCTCTTCAGGGCTCTCTTGACATACAGTCTTGAGCAAAGGATTTGATTCCCCTGTGAATTTCATTCCCTATTTATGCTGCATCAAGCACACAGACTAAACTCTTCCAAGACCACTGGTTTATTCTGTGTGCTGACAGTGTTACATGAGTACAGTCTTGGTTAAAAGGTTACAATTCAGAATTAATAATTTTGAGTACAGGACACATTCTGAGCAGGGTAGAGAGAGAAACATGCAGCATCTAGAGGACAGTATGTGGAGGACATCAGCGGCCTCGTGAATTTAGGCTTAGAGGGATGCAGGTAGAAAGAGGACAAAAGATTCACAAAAGAAAGACAGACCCTTAGCAGTAACACCTTGCCTTCCAGTGCTTACATGTACAGCCCCCAGGGAATTTAACATAGTAGGGTTAACCTCCACTTTGGGAAATGAGATTACAAACCAGCACACAACGCTTGAAAAATTTCCACTGTCTGCTTGAAGTGGTTTCCACAATATAAATAAATAACACTCTTCCCTTGTTTCTTTTGATTCCAGGTTATTTTTATTCCCCTTAAAACAAATCAAGAATTTGATTATTTAAGCAAATTACAGTGGCAATTTTATGCAGTTGCCTTCCATCTCCAGTGAAGCATACCATGTCCAATATTAACACAGCCTTCTGTACAACAGAACATTACAAAAATTATGTATCTTTTTTCCCTTAGTAAGACTGCTGCCACCAATAGCAGCCTTGAATCTGCCAATTGTAATTACAACTCCAGGATTTTATTGTCAAATACATTCCCCAGATAAATTGTTCTTGCCTTTTCAATGATTCTAACTGATGTGCTGAGCGTGGAGTCATCTCTTTTAAAAGCTGGAACGTATGGGGTAATGAAGATTCTCTTGCCTTTTTACAGGCTATACAAAGCCTTTTTGAAAATGCATTTTCATTTTTAGTGCTTGTTTCTTATCTGTATGGCTTATTTTACATGAATCTGCGCTGCTTTGCAGCAAATCAGATTCAAGTGTATCATTTGTGAGCTACATACAAAGGCAGCAGTAAGAGCGTTAATCTGTTCTTTTCAGTACACTAGGTCTCAAGAAGCTTCTACAATCCAGCATTAACAAGCTATTTATTTCATTTACCTACTTAATGACTGAAGTAAAAAAATTGAAAATGATGATTGCTTGTTTGTTAATGAAAGGGTGCTGTGGTTAACCACCGGAAAAGCTATTAAGCATCGTAAAATTGTCCTTGGAATTTGACACTTTTAATATCTCTGATGTGCCACACTGGCAATGCAATAGAAATAGAAAGATCAATAAAGGTTTCACCTAACTCCCAATTAGATAATTTCATGGATTTGGGGAAGAAAATAAAAGTTAACTTGAAAAGATAGAAATCTAAATATTAAAACATTTTAGCTTGTTGAACAGTGAAAGGTGATATGGATTGGATTGAGTTTTGCTATTTTATGATTATAATTTAGCTGCCTTATAAAAACACGGACCTACGTATTTTTTGTATGTATTGCCTATGTTTTTGTCCACCTCGGAAACTTGCAGATCCTTGAAGGTCCTTGCTGGATTAACAATTATCTTCACAAAAATGGAAAGCAAAAGAAAGATTTTTTTTTTTAATAGATTTTGATATTTTCCTTGCTCTTTGTATTGGGAGACTTGCAGAAGACAATGTACTGAGGAGCTGATGACCTTGGAGAGTCCATGTCTCCTCTGCTCATACTCTGGGCTGGAGCAGGCTGTATGCAGCATGAGTAGCCACCGCAAGGGAACCTGCTGTCATGCCCAATGCCAGCCTGTGCTGCAACAGTAGGTGGTAGGGCAGAGGGAACATCCCAGCCTGTCAGGAAACTCTGATAGCTGAACAGTTTCCCAATATAGCCCATAACGTTCCATATGCTTGGGAACAGAAGAGTCTATGCAGATCGAGGGGTGCAGTGAAGTGATTCTGACTGGGGGGCTGCTGTACCTCGAGGAGTCAGTGATCCACATCGCACTTGACCTCAGACCTGTGCTGTGCTGGGGCATCTGTCCAGTGTGGCTTCAGGATGTGTGGTGTTGCACAAACACCGTGGTTGCAGGACAAACTCAGCCAGCTCATCATGATAGAAGAGCCTGCAGGCAGCTCCCCCTTGGTGCTGCAATTACAACACCCGTATGACCTCATCTTTAACTAGAAGTGCTGAAAGAAGCCTTCATGAGAACATCCTTTAAAAATAGAGATCTTTGCTTGTAGGAAAATTGTGTATATAACTCAAAGGATCAGAAGGGAGGAAGGAGATTGGAAGGGAGATCCTATCCTCCTTGGATAGGATCTCTGCAGTCTGCCATGCATACCAGTCCGTGGTCTCCCCAATGATGCATGAACAGGAGGTTCCTAGCATTTGAAGGGACACCAGATTTATTCCAGCAGTCTTCTCTAGAGGGCAGATTAAGAAAAAGAAATAAGTTAGCCCTATATTATTGAAAAGGCTATTTTATTAAGCTAATTGTTGTTGGCTCATCTCTCTCCTATACTGCACCTCAGTGTCTGAGGTTTAGAACTTTGATACAGTATTTTTTACAAGGCTGCCAATAAAAAGAACAAAGAAAATCTCAAAATCTAAAATTTTTTATAAGAACTTTGCCAACAAATCACTACAAGTAGATTATATTTCTGACTATGGATGTCACTATATTCCTCCCTGATTTCATCCTGCCCAAAAATCTTGGCTAACATTTGAGTACTCAGTTCTCAACTGGTGAACTCTGCAATTAGCATTGGAAGCTTAGTCCTGCAAAGAACGAGGTCTGAAGCTATAATATAAACTTACTGTCACAGCAATCTGGAACATATGACATTAAGGTATTTGGGACCAAAGTGGGACCCCCCCAGCTAAGAATTAGGTTTTTGAATAAGTCAGAAGAGCACCAACACTGGTAGGTGGCCAGTTGTAACCTAATTCAGCTGTATGAAATGCTCAGGACAGTGAGAGCTCTTGAGTGACATTGCTCTCCTAGGCTTGGTCTCTGTGTTTTGCAATACCTACAGACACTTCAGCATGTAGAAGCATCAGTGTTGAACTTGCTGTTTTGCAGGTAGACAGGCCTAGGGCCCGTCTTTCTGCACAGCAGAGAATTAGTTTCTTCCTTTCCAGATAAAGCCACAGAAGGGTGGAAAGTAAGTGAACAAATAGATTTTGCCCAAAATCTTGGGTTTGAGATTGGAGTTGAACTGCTGAACAGCATCAGGATTAAGATGCTGCAGAGAAAGAAAACATTATTTATAAATATGACTATGGAAGTAAGAAAGCTCACAGATTTTCAGTATTTGGCACAATTTGAATACCCAAATTCTGGACTTAAATAAAATGAAAGCATCTAGAACTCTGTTTAAAAAAACAACTCCTGTCACAGATTTAAACATAAACATATAGAAAGAAAAGACCAGATGTTTTGAAAGTACTTTCATAGTTTGTCAGTAAATATCAAGCTATCTCTGTGTGGATTACAGATCCTGAGAAGCTCCTGTTCTCCCATCCTTTATGTGTCTATGTGTTATGTGTGATTAGACTAAAAATAGAAATCTTATAAAGTCTACATGCACAGTTTCCTATAAATAAACAGTAAGATCTATGATTATGCTCACTGATTTCTCTGAGGAAGCTGACATACTAAAAACTCCAAAGCTAATTTATGACAATAGATATTACAATTTACAGATGAAACATCAGTATAACTTGGAATACAGGCAGATTTTTGGAGTTTATGAAGTTTATACACTGCCAATCTACTGAACGGGTTTATGTTCTCTGTAAGCACTTCATTTCATGGCTCTCAATTTTTACAGGGTACTCTGGAAAACATATCAGTACTTATATCTCAGGAACCTCATGAATAGTGTGTAAGAAATGAAGATGTAACCATAAAATTACTTTTGGCACTATCCATACTGTCACCCTGGCCTCTCAATTAGGGTTTGTAAGAGGCTTTTTTCCATCGTCGAGGTATGAGCACATCTATACAAGGTGTGCAAAAATAAGCAGACATCAAATCTTCCCTTTGCATTGCTTGAGTAACACTCAAGCCCTTGAAAAAAACCTGAAAATTCTGTTATGGAGGATGCTACAGAAGTGAAAAGCAATTCTTGAAGTGATGGAAACATCATTTAGGAACCTTTGAAGCTCATTACAATTTCAAATCCAGAAACCCTTGTAAACTAGCATTCATTATTTTCAAAATATTTGCATTGCATATATCTATTTTATTCTGGTGTAAGACTAGGTTTTAGAAGAAAGAGAAAAACCCCATTTATTCTTGGGAAAGCGAAAATATTTTCTTTTATTTGCTTTATCTATTTCAGATAAAAGTTGGTTTCTAGACAATTACATAGTTCAACAAACATTTCAGCCTATATGCCTTTGCTCGTATGAATAGTGTTGGTACTGATTTTATTACCAAAAGAAACAAAAGATTGTGGAAAAAAACCTGGGTGACTGTGGAAAGAGGGGGACTGAACAGAAGAATATTTAGGTTTTCCACGAGGTGCTTCCTTATTAGAAGAGCCAAATATGAATATAGATAGGACTGAAAATTTTAATTCAATATATAATATTGAATTAAATTCTGGTCTCTGATTAGATTAAGATTTACATCAATCTTTATTGATATAAACAAAAAGACAACATATAATGGTCAGGTTCCCAATCAGTTATAACAAAATAGTAAACCTGAATTAAAACACACACTGTAGAGGTACTAGATACACATAGAACATGATATAATAGAACAACAATGTAATATAAAATAATACCTAAATAATATAAGAAATGCAGTGTTCCTTTGATAAAATAAACAGATTAACCAATAAAAACATTTCTAGTCTCCAGAAAAACCTATTCAAAATATTAAATATTATTTTCATTCTTTGCCATTGTCTGTATAAGCTTTCTTTACAAGAGAGGCCTCGCATTCATTCATTCCTTGTCCAAACTAAAATAGGAGTGCCTATGAATTATGCATGGCAGAAGGAGGATTGCATGATATCCAGAAATGTAACTCAGGGAAGTCCCTTTTTTAACAATTTGTTCTGATTTATTTTATCAATTGCACATATTGTTTGCAAAGCATCACTTAAGCATATGCATGACCATACTAGGTATGATTCTGTTGGTCTCAAATCACTTTGTTAGAATTGCTTCAGAAAATTCTATTACTTGTTATAACACTTATTGTTATCAATCTGTCTTAACCGTACTCTTTATTACAAACAAAAAGTAATTGTAGCTTATGACTCTACATTAACAGAAATGTCCCACCTGTAATTTAATTTCTGAATAAGGTCAGTATAACCTTTCACATTGAGTTTCTGTGTTGTCAACAATGCAATTTGTTCATGCCATGCAAGCTGCCTAAGTTCTGCTTACATGTCTGCACAGTTAAGACACTTGAACACAATCAGCCCTTCCTTATTGTGAGCTTCAATGGATCCTAATGCTTTAAAATAGCCTTCTAAAGAGTACGATTATTTCACCATTCATTTGCACCAGTGCCAGAAATACAGACTACAGTACATTTTGAACTAGTAAGAGGGTCCTTCCTCAAAAAACCTCGCTGTAGGAGATGAAATATTAAAAGAAAAACAACAGCAGTGAAACTGATAAGGGGTGCAGCTCCACGAATTGCCTTTATCTTGGAGATTTAAAGGAGACCCACAATCTACATCTGAGTGCAATGAAAGACAAAAGATCAAAGAAACAGAAGCTTTTTTAATGGGGCTTTGATATTGTGACAGAATTCATGGTGATGAAGTCAGGAAAGTCACAGGCAGAGTATGTGAGGTGTTGAATAGCGAGAGTGAGTCATGTGGAGGAAACAGGATGGATCCCAACTCAAAAGTGTAAGAGGAAGGAGGCAGTGTAATAGGCTGAAGTAACAGAAGAGAAGTTGAGCACCTGCAGCAGTCCTTCAAAGATGCCATAGTCTCTTCTCGATTAAAATTATCTTCATTAGGTATAAAGAAAAAGTTTTAAAAATGTGTCAAAACAGAGATTTTTTTTTTAATAGGCTAATAATAATTCTATTAATTGCTTGCCTTAAAAAGTGAGAATGGTACCAATAGGACAATAGTGAAAGTAGGACATCTTTAGAGTGAAAAAGAAAAAAGTGACTTAGAAAAAGCCAGTCCCATTTAACTACTCAAGTATCAAAAAACACTTTTCTAAAGATTCAGTGCTTTTTCTCACCACATACCTCCACTCCTTCATTTTGGAGACACTCTGCTTTTATCTAAGAAGTTTTTCAAAAGTCAGGGAGCAGTATCAATGTTTCTAAATGCAAAAACAAGAAAACTATTTAAAGTCGTTTTGAAAGGAAGAAACAATACAATCACTGCAAAGAGAAGAGACTCCTTCAGCTATATGTTTCAGAGGTTTTCATCATGCTAATAGTTCCTTAGTCACATATTTGAATTTGGTACCTTTCCGAAATGCCTCAACATTAGGCAAGAAAAGTAACAAGGATTGCCTGTTTCTGCCCTTTTATAGGTGCATGTAGGATTTCAACACTTCCCACTTCTTGTGGGAAGAAAATGTTTCTGAGAGGAATCTGGCTAAACTACTCTAAAGAAGTTCTTATTTTTAACAGCAGTTTACAGTGTATATTGAATTAGATATATTCAAGTAACCCTTCTATACTGTCTTTATTTCTTAAGTAATATAATAATACAACATCCTGTATCAACTCAGAAAGGGAATCATTCCTTCTACAGAACCACAGAGAAAATGGAATTTTACTTCACAGATTTCAGCAAAAATTTGAAAATGAAAGTTTATGACCATAAGAATATTATTCTACTTCTGAGCAAGACACTTTTTTACAAATAAAAATTGAGAGAAAAAAATAAAGAAATAACTGCAAATACTGCAATATTTTGATAAAAAAGAATTTCCATAAAATCCTATCACAGCTATAGCAAAGATAAAAAAATGTGAAAGTAACAGACTTTTAAAACTTTTCTATTAAGTACACAGTAGATATTAAACCGATAATTCATAATAAACTTAATAGCTAGTCTCAGGAAAGTGGGAAAATAAAACAGCAGGAAATAGGAAATTATGCATGAAATAATATTATCTAAGCCTCCCAGTGCATCTGGATTTTATACTTGGATTGTATAGTATACTGTAGAAGATATTGTGGGCCTCTGGGCAATTTACACTGGACCTAACTATGCCCTATCAACTACCATAAGGATGTAAATTTTACCTCTTGTCAATTTTTTCCCACTACTTAGCAAGGGAATAGTATTAAAGCTGAGTATGGTGTTGCAACAGTGTTGCAAAATGCCACTGAAATATTTTGTTTGTGAAGCAACCAGGCTGTCTGCCAGCTTCATTGTCACTGCTCCTGCTGTGTGTGTGAATCAAAGCACTACAGTATGTTTTGTCCAGGTGAGCTTACCGACCCTGCACCTCCTTCAAACCACGAGGGATCCACGTAGAGTTCAGGCTTGAATGACTGTTGGGTCCTTAATTTCGTATGTGAGGTGTTGACCTTGGCTGGCTGCCCAACACCAACTCAGCCATTCGCTCACTCTCTGTCCTACACAGGACTAGGAGGAAATACGTTTCCTCCCAGTCATTCTCAGACCTTAATGTTTATAGGGTTGTTCCCCTTCTTCACTCTTGTCTGTGAAGTGCCAATGCATCCAGGCATGGCAGACTTCTTGGTTATCTGCTTTAAACAGCACCAATCCCTCTTCTTAAATTTCATCACTCATCTTAATCTTTCAGTCTAACTTCTCCCCTCTCCCCACCACCACTACCATTCTCCCTTTTCTCCACCCCCAATTCTTGTGCTTTCTACTTAATTCCTCACATTCAAAAGATACACGAAGTGCAAAAGGCTTACATCAAGGGATGCTGTCAGTTATATATTTACATCTAGGAACAGGGTTGCAAAAATATGTCATTCAAGTGCAACCTCATTTCTTACATAAAAATAACCCAAAAATTTAAGTATCATTTGTTCACTTAGTCCTTTCTGTGTTTAAGGGTCTCCTTTTCAAAGAAGCCTTCAATATTTCTTGTCTATTACTGAAAACTACTTTTTTGAAATTTAGTTCAGGTTTAGACATCAACACTTCTAGGTCTCAGATGGCATATGTCAAAGTTTTTTGACAGCACTTAAAAACTACTCTTTGCAATTCTTTCCGCCTGAAAAAAAATCAGCTTTGTATATTCCACTCTGTGCGGGAAATATTGGAAGATTACCACTGTTCTAGTCTTTCAGTTTGTTAAGCATATTCTGCAATACAGCCAAGTATGTTCCAAGTTAATGATGTCTTTCATTTTGTCCTGTAAGTAGGACATAGCAGACACCATTTAAGGCCATGGATGAGACAGTGAATTCCAGAAACGGCAGTATCTGTGTAGCATTGAATAATCCTGAATTTTTAAGTTATACATGGGTCCCCAGTGCCTCAGAATTAGAGACTCTGAAGTAGAAGAAAGCTATGGGGCACTCATGTGCACAATAGAAATCAAGGCTAGAGAAATTGCCTGTTGAATTTTCAAAAGAAGTGTGTCAAAATCAGCAGTCTTAAAATTGGAACTGATGCCTTCCTACATTAATAAAGGCCACTGTTATAAATCCTGCCCATCTACAAAGACTTAGCTCTGATTATTTCTGTATTGAAGAAATTTAAAAAGCCTGAAAGTTTACAAAAAATATTACTAACTGTTCAGTGTCTCAGCGTTTGTATTATACAAATTAATTTCTCTACTTTGATTTCTGGACACAACAGTGTCCACAAGGATGTACAGAACTAGTAAGTTTTCACTGATGAAAATATGTTTTCTTATTTAAAAACTTAGGTAGTACTCTGTAAAGCAGGAGCACAAATGTAAACAACTATAAAACAGAAATATAAAGAAAAGAAAAAATTTAAGAAGCAGCTTCCATTGCTCAGCATATCTGCAGATAAAACTAGAGGGTGAACAAGGAGTGAATAAAGTCTATCCAGTTTAAAAGGTTGGATCAGGTCTTCTGGCTCCCTGTACTTTCTCAAATCCCCTGCTATTGAATAGGCACTCCAAAAGCTTCTTTTCAGTCAACACTGTAATTAACACTATTTTACAGAGAATCTTTTCTGCAAACATTTGTTAAACTGTTCTCTTCTGGAGTACTTTTAGGCACTGCTATACTCAGGGATATTTCCTGTTTAAAACCTGGAAAACCAAAGAAGTAGGTACAGAATTTACCTGATACTATAATAAAGTTCTTAGTCATCTCTATTTCATCATTTGAAAATAAATATCAGTAGGAAGTATCACCACTATTATCTGAAGAGTTGTGTTGATGGATAAGTGGCTCAAGCATTTAGCTGTCCACATATGCTATGGCATCTCAAGGTGGCATCTCAAACTATGATAGAAAGTGACTTAATTTCTAAAGGACAAACCCCAACATCTTCAGTTTCTAGAACAGATAGTGTGCAAATGATCAGAACACTGAACTACTTACTGTCAAAAGTATAATGCAGTTGGTTTAAACTAATCCAACTGCAATGTGACAAAATGTGTTTGAGGAAGAAAAATAGTTCGCCACACAAACTGTCAGAAAATACTTCAACAATGTTGCTAGCAAACTATGCTATGATGTCTTCAGACTATTAAAATTTTTTCTTCTTCCACAAAAATGAGCCTTACTTTTGGGTATCCTAAATTATCTTTAGAGGTGGGAGAGTAAGGAAGTATGGAGGGGTTCTGGACTACCCTCTGCCTGTCTATTGTGTGTAACACATAGTCAAACTTTCAAAATAGAAAAATAAAATAAAATAAATATATCTATGCATTTAGCCTTTCATATTTCCCTGAGTAAGGACTTGCCAGATACAGGAGGCAAAATACTTATGAACATCATAAAAGAAATATTTCCTCTAGTTCATCACAAATTGATGGATTCCACAGGACAAATGCACAGAGAATGTTTTTGGTTCAAGGAATATCACACACTATTTTATTGTCCATATCTTATTTTCGAAAGGGTGAGTGGTTGGAACTAAATACATGCAGTGGGATGGCAATCGTGGGGATTGTTTAGTAAAAAAACCGTCAGCATTATTCCTTGAAAAATGTTCTGAAAAATCAAGACACCTTATTGACTCCTGATATTTTTTTTGCTCCTGCACATCTTGATTTGCCACCTGCAGCATTTCTGAATGTTCAGTTTGTTTTGACCTATTCCCAAGCTGAAAAAAATTTGTTGTTTATCAGTTTTCCATTAATTCCCAGACCATTCTGATTATCAATATAAGTGTATAGTTTAGCTTTAAAGGCTATGTAGACTTTGAAGAGGAATGGCAATCTAGAGGTGAAAAAGCTGATTCTGTGCAATTACAGTAACACTTTGCTTTGGACAGCTGAAAATATTAACAACCTGTTGCAAGCATATGCTGATGGATCAGAGGTTCATTGGCAAATAACTTAGAGATGACAGACAGCTTTGAGAAAACAAACATGTTTTCGCTGAAAGGGGCATGATCCTGTGACTGCCAGTGTATCAGAAACAAGTAGGAAGTTGAAGAGAGGAGAGGAAAAAAAATTAAATAAAGCTAAGGCAATCATTTCAGCAGAAATAACTCCATATGAAAATTCTAGGAAAACCCAAAGTTATCCTGTCTTCATGTTACTTCTAATATCAGCATTTGTATTAAATGAGAAAATTTAAAAAAAATTAAAGAAAGAGCACTAAAAACCAGATATGATAACCTTATTAGTGCCAGCATTCAGATTTTCACCAGACATATTACATGATAAAAGGATGAATCCCTGACTTGAAGTCAGCTTAGTACATAGTCCAGTGTCTTTAGTTAATACTTAAAACCATTACCCCTTCCCGTTTAAATATAACTTTAAAAAAATCTTCTCCTTTTAGAAAGCACATGCATATTCTCTCTTAACCAGCCATTTTCATTTTGAATTTCTATGAAGGCTGGACAATGAAATTTAGCATGTTGACTTTGCCAAGGAAAAAAAGATACTTTTGTATCATGTTCTCACATTGCAGTACTGCTGTATCTGAGATCACAGAAACACAAAGCAATTGCAGGGGGCAAAAGAAATATATAAATAATGCAAATAACATGTACATTTATTTGCAAAGGTTAAAATAAAATTAGCCTATGACAGCATTTAAAACTTCAAATACATTTCTAACAAAGCAGATCCACCTATTTCTTGCTTTCTCTCAGAATGATAATCTCAGACTGTCTGTTCATCAAACAAAAATAATTTCGAAGATATTGAATAGCTGGTCAGTTCAGTACAGCAGTAATAAGATTTTATATATTCTATGTCAACAGCTTGTACTTTGCTCCCTCCTTCCTCCCTTGTTAAGTTAGCCTTTGTGAAAAGTCAGTATACGAAAATCCTCTGATGTCTGCTGATTAGTCACAGTTAATTTTTACATCCATGTAGCACTATTACCTTTGTTTAAGATGAAAGCTCATGTTAACTTGTGCTTTTCACTCACTGCATTTTACTCTCTCGAGTTAAGAAATGTAAGTCACGCAGGATGCAGTTTTAAGAGCAGTTCTGCTCAGACAGTCTTTGTACAAATAGCAACTCCACATTTAGAGACACAGTTATTAGCAATTTTGCCCAACTTCCTCCTAGGCTATAGTTAGGTAAAATTAATGAATTCTGTCTTGTTCAAATTAGTTCTTTAAGTTAAAGACTTGGGGGAAAAGCTAAGGTTAAGGGCAACGCACATTGCACTTCGTTATATGCAGAACGAGCAGCTTTCCTGTTCCTGTCTCTGGTGCTTTGGGCAAGATTCACCACGTTCCACATTAAACAAAACAATGGATTGCAGTTCAAGTCCTTCAGGTTTCCTGTTGCTAATTAGGGTTTTAAACAACCTTTTAGAAGCATAAATGGATCAAATTTATAACAAAGTGTCCTGGAGGCACAAATAGATTTAATTCCTCTCCTGCTGGTAATCTCTCTCTGTCCTACATATGCGGTAGAACAACTCACTCAGTTCTGATGGCTACTTCACCTCAAAGGTCTGACCCTCATTGGGGTGTCACTAGGCTAGACATTTACTTACAGCACCAATAAGTTCCCTGCAGTTTTTGGCTTATAAATCTTTGTCCTCCAGCTATGCATTTTTCCTACCACCTCTGTATTGCAGAAAGTAGTCATTCAGCACTGTCTAAACACAAATCGCAAAAAAAAATATGAGTGTCACACAAAACAAAGTCATTCTATATTTCCCTGGGAAACGTCACATCTTTTGTTAACTTTTCTGTGTCTCCTCCTCTCCTACAGTATCCAAGTGTGGCTGGGATGACATGACCTTGGTTACCGGCATCTTTCTCAAGCAATCAGTTGCAAAACTCAAAGATTCACAGAATGGTTTGGCTTGGAAAAAATCTTAAATATAAACTAATTCCAATACTTCCACCATTTAGAGGGACACCTTCCATGAGATCAGTGTGCTCAGAGCCCCATCCACCTTGGTCTTGAACACTTCTAGGGATGGAACATCTACAGATTCTCTGGGCAACCTGTGCCAGTTGCAAGAGTTTCTTCCTAACATCTAATTTATCGACCCTCTTTCAGTTTAAATCTATTCCCCCATGTTCTGTCACTACATACCCTTATTAAAAGTCCCTCTCAACCAAAAAATTACACAGAATAATTTAATCAGATGCTAAAACAGGGAAATATAGTACCTTACTATGATATTCTGTATAAGGAAATAAAATACTTGTTCATCACTTGCTAACTCATTGCAAAAATTATTTTCTGTGGCTAAGATATCCTTATACATTACCAAAAATCAGCCATTTAAGTTCTCAGAAGAAGCTCAGATTGCTGGAATATACCATGACACACTTAGGTACACTTTAAAAGTACCTCTAGTTTGCCACTGACCCAACTTGCAAGAACAAAGAAATGCTGTAGATCCCAATCACACAATGACCTCCCTTTGCAGCTCTGTGTAAATGCAGAAATTTATTGATAGAGATTTGAAATGTTTGGCTGCACTATTGAGCTCTGTGTCTTCAAACAGAAGACTTTTGTTACTATGAAAACCAAGACAGAGTTTCTGGATACAACTAGTTAAGAGTTTAAAATCAGAAAGGAGAAAAACACTGATGACTATGTTACTTAAAAGCAAATACAAAAAAAAAAAATTCAAGAGTTTTATGATAGTCATAAAACCTTCTTGTTAGACATTTCCAAACATTCCACTTGCCTCTCCCCTTGCAAACTATGCAGAGGAAAGCCAGCTGCATGACTTATGCCACTTAGGCTGACCTATTTCCCAGAGAAGGATGTAGCCCAATCAACTCAAAATCTTCATGAAGCACTGAACCTCTACTATATGAGCATGTGTTTTTCACTATATATTCTAGGAAAGGTGCACAGAAAGGGTTGCTAGATGCAGCACTCTCACTATGTTAAGGAGCTGATGTAAGAGGACACATCAAGTATGCTAACCTCAGGTCTTCGGGATGACAACAGACAGGAGTTGTGCTCTCCCCAAGTGGATAATATCCCTCACTAGATGAGAGCCTTCAGTCCTTTGGCCAAAAGTACAATTCAAGAGTTCTTCCACCTTTATGAAAATAAGGTACAGATATGCAGATATTATGGATATACACAAAACAATTTAAAAAGGAAAAAAAATCTCTTTATTCAGCTATAAAACCTGCCTTTTAGTTAAACAAGAACAGTACTATACAGTTTTAGATATAAGCAAACCTAATTACTACCAGGCCTCATTAAATATTAATTCCAGTGCAGTTTTATCTTCTTAAAAAAATTATTCTCATAATCTTTTGGTTAGCTATTTTGCTTGATCTTTTCACTTCTGCCCTGTTTGAGATGGCATGGCAGTACTTTCTCTCCTTTGGATTTGTATTCTCCCACTAAGTGAGAGCATACGTGTGGCCTGTTGCCTGCAGCTGGAAGACATTGGACTCTATAACCATCCAGATCCCTGTAGTCCAATGTTCTGTCTTCTTGTTACTGCACATATCATTAGCTCAACTGCAAGGAAAGCTTACAAATGAATATTGGTAAATATGTTGCTCAATGGGCAAAACAAAAACCCTGAAGACTAGTATATATCATCAGGACAAGGATTTTTGCCTTGAAATCCGAGAGTATCAACATTATTTCACAAGACTCTTTTCAACATAGTGTCTTAAAAGGGATAGGGACATGAGGAGTTTCTTGGTTTCAGATGTCTTTTACTCGACAATGGGTCTAACTCTGATATAGCCTGAAGGCAGATTAGCATGTCAAGCCGTTACCTTAAATAACTTTCAGAAAATATTATCAACTGGTAAGAAATTTGTGAAGCTCGTCATTTACCATTCCCTTGCCCATTACAAACACTTCAGGCATGGAACTGAACATGGTAACAACATTTCACTAAGCAGGTTTCCTTAAAAAATGAGGATTACATACTCTTGCTGCATGAATATGGCAAACACATTATTTATTCCTCTACTTATGTTTTTTTGACTAATTTTATTCCAGGTAGACATGTTTTCAGATCCACATCTTTATCTCCTGTTCCAGCTCTCCAAAACCTCCTAAAATTAGTGTCTGGTAACATAAAATGTTTTACACAGGCACCAGGGACACCTGGCATAATAAGGCAGTGATTTAAAATAAAGTCTGCAAAAATAGGTACAAAAATTGCAGAAAATCTCAAAATAAGCATTCTCAGGAGAGCAATGAGCTCTGTGAGTTGAAATTTAAGTCTGACAGAGGTCAAAAATATAGCAATTTTGTTATGCCTGATTATCGTAGGTCCCTTATTGCAGTCTACCATGTAGAGAGAGCATATCTGGTCTTGGCTGTGATTAAGCATGCGATTGAATCCAGAAAGATAGAGCTCTAGAATGCTATGTTGCTTTGCTGTTATGAGCCTCACATTTACAACTGCTCAAAATGCTCTAAATTCACCTTAGAAAAAGCACCATCTGGCTATTACTGGCTGCAAATTACCAGCTGTGAAATATTACTATATTAAGAATGTCAGCCAAAACAACAGCTGACCTTTTGTGCGATAGAAATGCTGTGTATAAGCCTTGCAACATTTTGATCCAGATTTCAACTTACAAACAAAACTTATGCTAATTTTGCCTTTTCACAGAAGGGTGTATTTTCTTCAGTACTATAAGGTTAAAAAAAAAATTCTAAAGACTGATTTTTTAAAAGGTTTAGCTCTGATGTTTTATCACTGAAATTAATGTAGGATTTGTCTGGATTTGTCTTCATCACAGATATGAAGATAGATACTGTATTGTAATTTACGGAATTTTTTCAATATTCATTCCTCTATATTGTCTTTCTTTCCAGAGAACTTTATAATTTATTCTCCATCAAGAACTCTAAATGCTCTTGTTTCTCTTTTTTAAATGAAACTGCTATTCATTTGAAATGGAAATAGTTTTGAGAGAACAAAATGTTTTGAACTGATAATCTTGCAGATTTGAAGGGGTAGGACGCGTTGTGTTTTGCTTGTTTTCTCCATTCCTTCATTGACTATTTCACACAAGTATAGATAAAAAAACTTTGAAGGAAAAGTGTTGTAAATCTAATACGATTTCTAATGGCAGGAAGAACCAGTATGCATGAAAGCTTGTTTGTTTTTGTTTTTTTTCCCCAGGTTATATTAACTGGTCCAACAGAAGATAAAATCTGTCTCTTCAAATTTTGCCACAATATATCCTAGACCTTGACAAAAGCAGCAGTGTTAATGACATAAATGCAAGAAAAAATGTGTTACTGTGCTACAGTTTAGCAGAATAGCAGACAGGGAAACCCTTGAATATTTGTCACAATGGAGAGGATATGAATAGTTGTTTAGGATGCTTTGAAAAAACTTTTGCTTTTATCAGACTGTTTATCAACTATAAGATTAATTCTGTGAAGTATTGTTCTTCTTAGGCAGAGTATATTATGAAAAATAGATGAAAAAACACGATGTTGAATTAATGAAGCTGAAATGATGAAAAAAAAACATGCTATACTGCACATTTCCTTCTCTGTTCCATAAATGTTAATTAACAATGAATATTAATGAAATATCACAAAGATTATTAATCCAGAGAAGCAGCTTGGTACTGAGGGCTTAGTACACTACCGAGTAGCCACTCATTAAGTCAACTGCAATAACTGGAAAATATGCGTGCTCTTTGCCCAAGGAGGTGTACAAATAATCTTTTATTCTGATTTAAATTAGTACATTCAGAATTGACTGGAAACATTTGGCTAATCATTACGCTTCAGATAACAAATGGGAACTCATTTTATACAGTGATAAAACAAGTGCCAATTTCTCACATTTTATGCTGGTGTTCCTAAACCTGAAAATGTCCTATTATCTGTATGGCTTTTAGTTCAGCTGTAGCAACCATGTTCCACTACCTCATCAAAGACATGAAGGAACACCATTGCACTGTCTGGATTTCTGGCACTGCACAAAGAGACTGCCAGCAACCAGTGCTCCAGTAACTGTTCACTGAGTACAATCAAAGATATGGTATGCACAGGCACATCCTACAAGGCATCTAGCTCAGCTTCTGTATTCAAAACAGATATACTATTTAGGAAGACCGTTCAGGTCTAGACACTTTCTGTCATCCCATCTAGTCCCTCAAACAACCCTGGTATTGAAAATTGTTATAGGAATGACAAATAGCACATCAAACCAAATATTTCACAGAACTGTCAATCCAATCTTCCCTTGCTTTGTTGTAGCTTCTGGTTTTGCATCTGGCATAATTTAGTTTGGTTTAGTTTGGTCTCTCAGGAGTTAAGTCGCTTGTATTAATTGTCGATGTGAAAGTTCATATGCAGCTTTTTTCTCAGTTTTATAAGGTTCTTTTAGGTTGCTTTACCATTGAGCTAGGGAAGCACATTTAGGTAACTTCAGGGGTAAATGCTTATCATCTGCAAGCCTGGAAGTTTCACTCTTCATTGTATTTTCTAGGACATTACTGAAGTTAAATAAAGTCAATGTCATCATCAATCCTAGAGAACTGGTGTCCCACCCCTCCTCTACCCTGAAAAGTGATGCTAAGCCCTACGCTTCCTCTATTCTAACTGTCTTTCAATACAAGAAGAGCCTTCCCCTGAAGCCACATGTCAGTGTTCAACATACTCTGAGCAGGTTCTTTTAGATATTCTGTGTATGGAATGGATAATGTTTAATATAAAATTTACTTACTTGGAGATGTTTGATGTCATACAGAGTTTCTGATTTAGCAGAGTGATACATAATATATTGAAAACACAATACACAAGTAAATCTCACTTCACAAAATACAGCAATTGCAGTACACAGGTACCAGTCCTGTCTCTAAACTTGCTGACTGTCACAACACTGGGCATCCCACCTTACTGGGAAGGAATGCGTGGGTTGAAAGCAGCTCAGCATTGTTCCTCCCTTCAAAATACTTTTGCTAGTTTTTATACTCTATGATGGGCTGAGCCATGAATTCACTCCCCCCGTTCTGGTCCGACTAACTCAGGGAGACATTTACACCTCCAGTTAAGCCACTCAAGTGTTGTCCATTTAAAACAAAACCCAGTCTCTGGTCCCTTTTGAGACAAGGCAGAAGTCAGCTTCTTCGCATCGTACTCTGGGCTTCACGAGCACATCACCCTTGCTGATTATTCTTCTATCACAGGGGTTCATTCATTGAGTTACATTACGCAGGGATGTAATGTAGGGTTTTAGTCAGTCACGCCATGGTAATATACTTCCTTTATCTGCACTGGATTTACTGTATGCATGTGATACCCCATTCACACAAGTGTTACACAGATCGTTACTGAGGCAGGTGCTCCCTCTACAGAAACCATGCTGACTCCCAGACAGCATTAATCCATGTGCTTATATTTGTTATTACAGTTTCTGCTGTCTTATCAGAGGTATACACCAGCTTCATTGCTCTGTAGCTGACAGGATGCCCTCCAGAGCACTTTTGCAGGTGGGATTGCAACAGCAATATTCCACTCCTCCCGTACAGCTCCTATTTGTAATGCTGGGCTGCAGACCAAGCTCCTAATTTCACATCTGAATTCCTTCAGAGTTCTCTGGTGAATGTCATCCTAGCCTTACCAGATGTAACTTGTCTATCAGATCTAATATAACCCATATATTTACCTAATATTGAAGTAGTGTTTCTAATCTGTCTCTTAAAAAGCATGGGTCCCTGGGTATCTCTCCAATACCTACAACAGCAAAGGCCAGTGCTAAGAACTCACTTTATTTCCCAGCTGCTTCTCTGGCTTTTTCGTCACCAAGCAAAAGCACCGACTACCTACCTGGTTCTTCAGTTTTGAACTATTTAAAGAGCTTCTTCATATGAGTGCAAGCATGGCACCTGCCATATTTTGTGGGCTTTCCTGTTCTTCTTCCTGTCATTCTCACCAACTTTTCAACTTTTTTTTTTTTTT
>VZTF01003348.1:2285164-2354686 GCA_013397755.1 Cnemophilus loriae
TTTTTTTTTTTTTAATGCTGACCTTTCAGTCTTGTTTGTTTTCTGTTTGCATCTCAACTTATTTGGTCTTCTAGTAAAATGGATTTTTAATTGTCTCCTCACTGCTTGCATTTTCTTGCACTACTACTTTAAGGAGGTATTTGGTTTTGACAAATTCTTTCATTCTCATATACTTCCAACTCTTGAAATTGAATATGCATGCACTGGATTTGCTTTGCCTGTTGGCTCCTGCTACAACATTAAACCTAATTTTACTGTGGTAACAACGACAGAGCAGCTGTACAGTGTTGATCAGCACTCACTGTAAACCAGAAAGGCATATTTTCCTGTTGTTACACATAGTTTGTCTCAGAAGCAGCCAATTATTGCATCTAGAAATGGAATTGATCTGTACACAGCAACTTTAATTTCCCACTCTTCTACCTGCCATAAATTTACAATTTGACTGATTTTGCTTAACACCCTGTTCATTATTTTTCCTAACTATGGTATAAACAGTATAATCAATAAAATCTTACTATTAGAATTTGGGAATTCTGGCCACAAAGGTTCCATAACACTTCTCTTTTCCTTTAAAACCTGCCTTGTTGTGCTTTTCACCCTCCCATCAGTGAAACTAATTTGATTCCTGCAAAGTTAGTAGCCTGCTAAAATTATGTCCCATTGACTTTCCTCCTTCTGAAATGGCTGCTTGCAAGCACCACTTATTGTCATGTATTTTAATTCTTCTATTTTTTTTTTTCCAGAATTTAGGTTGGTGTCAAAATACTTCAAAGCTTTTACACTCGCTCCATCACTTAATGCTGCACATATGAATCAGTTGGCATTATAGGTGAACTAATTTACCTCCTTTAATTTTTCTGTGCCATTTATTTCTTTCAGACTGTTCAGGACTGCACAGGACATTCTTCACATCAGTGTAAACCAGGTGATCTTCTGTGGCTCTAAGCTTTCCCCCAGTTTCTAATTTTCAATGTTCCTCTGTAATATTTCTAATTCAGTATCATTGACCTGACTCCCATACTTTTAGTATGACAAAGATGCAACTCATCCTTCCTATACTGCTTCCGCAGTTCCAAATATAAGTAAATCTCATCTTTACATCATCTGCTCATCTTTATACCATTATAATTTATCATTATCGTTTATATCTCATCCACATATTGAGACTTCAAATCTCTGCCTGGCACTCGAGATAAAAAACATGGACAAACCTATGGAGGTCCTGGACTCTCTATTCTGCCAAACACCTTTCCTACATCTTTGCCTTTACTTTTTTTCTGGTTTCAACACAGACATCAGCATTCTTGAATAGACATCTCCTCATGTTCATTGCTTTTGTGCCTGCCATAAAAGTTCCCATTACAATCCTACTGGATGTCAAAAAAGCCCATGTTTCTATGTATCACTGAATTTCCACTTCCTACCACCTACTTACTCCTACTTGTGGCCACCCCTCTGCTGTACCTTCAGCACAAGAGGACATTGACCTCAGCTGGAAAGTGTATCTCGTTCAAAAACCTTCTTGTTAGTAGCGTTCTCTGTCTTTAAAACTTGGTCCTCTTCTGTAGCCCCAGGACTTCAGTAACAGAGGTAAGGCTATCAGAAGTTTTTGTGTTTCCCTCATTTGCTTAACTCAGTCGACCCAAACTAAAGAGCAAATGCCTCTTCACTTGATGCTGGTAGATCCTTTCATTGTGTTGACAAATACAAAATCTGCCCCTTAGATCAGTCATTATATATGCTGCACTTTGGAACAAACTGGGTAAGCCTTTCTCCACAGGGGGTAACCTGCTGCACTTTTATTTTTTTTTCTTTTTAAATCTTTGTGGACTAACATTTTCAACTTTCTTTTTCTGTTTCTATGGGTTGATTATTTTTTTTTCCCTAAGATAACTACCAAGAAGTGAGAGATATGCAAGAGTATAAGAAGAAAACAAGGTTCAAGGAAGTCATCAAGTACATTTCTCCCTGGTCTGCAACAAGGATAGATGCTAAAAACCTGGCACACTTTGTTCTCTTCCTTACATCTTGGGAGATTGGTTTTATGGACTTTAACTAACCTTAGCTGGGTATCTCAACATAACAAGTTTCACATGAAGAGTTGAGCAGTAACCTGCACCCTCTATTGAATATTTATGGAGAAACTGCTGACCAAGACAGCCACAGCATCCTGTATCTTGTGATGTTTTACATTGATTTTCTGTATTTATATGTACCAGAGAAAAACAAATAAGTCAACTCAAGAGCCCTGGTTACTCGCTCATATCAACTTACATACATACATACACACAACAAGTTACTGAAGCAGGTCTAGCTATGTCAGTAATCAGATCACATGGAACATGCCTCCAACACCTTTGTCCTGGGCCTGATCCAGAGCTTTAACACATAAGCATCCCTACCTACTGGTCTAGTGTGCAAATTATCGAGCGTCCGTGAACAGTAACCTCAGCTGGAGATGGCAAATGACAACACAGTAGCAATAAGAAACAACTTATTTAGTGATCCATTAGCTGTGTCTGACTGGGTGAACACTTGTCTACTCCAGCAGCCGTTTACTTACAATTCACTGAAAGCATCTGTAACAGCGGTCTCTCTGCTGGAAAAATGGAAAAGGAGCAGCAGAGAGACTATTCAAGACAGTACTTTTGCTCAAATGTTTCTTATTGCACTCAGAAATCCATTTCTGCCTCACAGTACAATGTTTTACATGGTACAACATACTGAATTAGACATCAAGCACATTAGATGGGACAGACTTCTTATGTTCTAAGGTTTCCAAAGAATGAAATTGAATACAGCCTAGGCTTCCTGACTAAGCAATAGAGCTAGGCATGATTTAACCATACAGACATGTACATAAAAAATTCAGTAATTAGTACAAGTCAGATCCTCTAGCCTTCTTGCGAGAAAACGGCACAAAGATTTTAACTTCCAGAATTATACTGCTTAAGTTACCCTGTTATTTCCCAAAGGTAGCTTCAGTAGTATAAAATGTGGGGCAGATATAAAGTCTGTGTCTTGATTCTACTTCGCTCTTGCGAAACCCAACCCAGAGTGCTGTATCCAGCTCTGGAGTTCCCAGCACAGGAAGGACATCAACCTGTTAGAGTGAGTCCAGAGGAGGGACACAAAAATGATTGCAGAGATAGAGCACCTTTCCTATGAGAAAAGGCTGAGAGAATTGAGTTTGTCAAGCCTGGAGAAGAGAAGGTTCCGGGGTGACCCCGTTGTGGCCTTCCAGTCCTGAAGGAGGCCAACAAGAAAGAGGGAAACGGACTTTTACAAGGTCAAGTGACAGGACAAGGAAGAATGGCTTCAGACAGAAAGAGAGTCGGTTTAGATCACATATTAGGGAAAAAAGTCTTTATTGTGAATGTGGTGAGGCAGTGGAATAGGTTGCCTAGAGAAGTTTAGGCTGCCCTGTCCCTGGAAGGTTTCAAGGCTGGGCTGGATGGGACTCTGAGCAACCTGGTCTACTGGAAGGTGTCCCTGGTCATGGGTCATAGCAGAGGGGTTGGAACTATATAATCTTTAGGGTCTTCTCCAAACCAAACCATTCTATGATTCTCCACAGAGTTTGTGAAGGAGTTGGCTAAAAAGTACAGTGAAGAGAGAAAGGGAAATTATTAAGATTTCAAATTCAATTCATGAACTTGAAGTAAATCTACTTTTCACTCTGCTCTTTTACTGTCCATATTATTTGGTTGCTTTGGTTACTTAAAAAAAAAAAGTAAAAGAAAAACCGCCAAATTTTTATTAACATTTTCTGAACTATCTTTGTTAAAATAATTCTTCTCTAAAAGCCTGTCTTCAGTAATAAGAAGTTTTTATCCAGCCAAACAGATTTATAGTTCTTCTATCAAACTCCCTAAAATCCTTAAATAAAATAAAATTAAAAGTCTTTGTTTTGAGAACATTGTCTTTGAAAAGAGCTCTGTTTTAACAAATAAGCAAAAAAGCGCTGATCACCGTAGTTTTGTCACTACTTACCAGAAAATGAGAAGCATGTCTGTAATGGAATAAATAAAAAGGGGCCAATATATACCCAGTAATTTTAAATAGCCAAGTAGTACACAGACACTTATCCTATCTTTTGTGGGTCAGTTTCGTGATGTCTGTGTCATGAGCAGACATTGCTGGAATGTATGTAGATTATAATGCTTGAACAGTCTGAGTGCTCTACGATTTCTACCAAAAGTAAGAATAAATTTAACAACTGGTCATATACTCCCTTTTCTGTTTTGCTCTAAGAGATCTGACTAGTTACCTACTAGATACTGTGTATCTCAGCTTAGAAAAAATTGACACAAAGTTTTGCTTTATTAGCTAGGTCACATTGCAGAGACAAAATCAGGCCTTGGTGTTGCAGACAAAGTTTCTCCTTCAGGATGTTTCTGCAGAAGATGAGAGTTGAAACAATTTTGAAAGAGAACAGAACAATAACTGCTCTAAGTCTTCAATATTTTACCTTCAGATTTTCAAGCTTGTTGCGTTCTGGAAGCTTTCAGACACACTAGGAATGCAGTTTCCTCTAGAGAGGAAGAGGATGCCACTAAAAAGTATGGGATTTGCCAGTGATAAACAGGTTCCTATTAGATGCCCTCTTGGTGGATAACTAATTCAAAGCTCTTCCTAAAATTAAATGCCCTATCTGGACTGCGAAGAGAGGAGCAGACTAAAGTATTTGTTATGGGGTAAAACAATTGAGTAGTACGATTCCAGTGGCTAGAACCAGATTGTTTCGTTGTTTTTTTTTATTGGTTTGTTTTCTGTTTTGTTCGTTCAGGTTTTTTTCCATTAGTTTTTTTGATTTTTTTTTTTTTTTTTATTTAGGCAGCAGTGGTGGACTTGTATCAGTGACACAGATACAAGCCAAAAATTTCCCATTTCAAGGCTCCTTGTTCCCTTTCTGGCCAGCAGACACTACATGTTCATTAAAGCATAATGATTGCCAATGTCCAAAGCCATAATCTATTGTTATAAAACAGCAAAAGACAGTATTGCTCCCATTTTGATCATGACTGCAAACAAATCTAACCCAACACAGCATGTTTGTTTCAAGAGAATACTACATCCTAATTAAATTCTTGCAAAGATATAATTATGCAAAAAGCCTCAATGCGTTTCATATTAGTGCTTATTATTTTATCTTAATCTTAAGTACTGCTATGATTAAAATTTCATTATCAGCTATCAATTGACCCATCCCTGAACATTTTGTAATAATTAAAAAACATCAACCCTCCTCCAATTCGTCCTCTTCTCTTGAGTTTTGTGAACTGCTATGTGCATATTTATAACTGAAATACCTAATAGGAGTCATTAAAACTTTAACAAATCAAACATTAGCAAAAACCACGAAACAGCAATCAAAAAAGCAACACGCCGACCTCCTCTCTCCTCCATTTTATATAGATTCCTTTTAAACTCAATAGCAAAGCTGGGACACATACAGGAAATCAATTAATTTGCTACTGCTTCTTTGCAGGGATTCATTAGCAGGCAAAGGAAAAATAGCAGCAGGTATGGGATATGCAATTGCTGCCTGAATCTCTAACCAGAGGAATTTGAGCTGACAAAGAAAAATCAGCTTCTAGCTGGGGTTTCCTATGGGGTTTCTATTCTTGCCTAGTTAACTTTAATAATAGCTAACCAATAGGAAAATAAAGCAGCAGGAGAAGGTAATCCCGTGAGCCAGCTCAGTCTCCACTGAACTGGTAGCCACTGCCTGCCTAAATCCCAGACACCATAAAGTTCTGGGACTGGGAAAAAAAAATAATAAAAAACCCAAACAAACAAACAAACAAACAAAAAACGAGCAAAAAAGCCCCAAAAAAACCAAAAGCATCAGCAAACTTAAAAAAACAATCCAAGCTATAGAGCATATCTGAAAAGTCAGTCATGTCTAATTTCTTCCATTGCTGAAACATAGGTAACATCCTGCTACTAAAATAACTTCCATAAACATGAGTTCTGATTATTTTAACTTTCATCCTTTAAAGACAATTTTCAACACAGCCTCAGGCTGTTAAATCTCTTAAAAAAATTGAAGAATCCTGCAAAACTTTCAAACAGAGGAATGTGAGGACACTTCAGCTGATTCAATCAGCTTCCTCAATGACTCCCGGATAGTTGAAGTCTTCTGTGGCTTTTCTTTAAAATCTGATGTAACAAGTATGCATTTTGGAGTATGAGATTGGTTTTCAAAGTCAGCATTTTATTAAGCAGAGAAAAAAAGAACAAAATAAAGAAAAATCAACTTCCCCTTAGAATTATCATCTTAACACACGGCATAGTTGATCATTTTACCCTTAGATTAGCAGCAGTTGGAAAAAAACCACAAAATAAATTGTGCCCTTGGAAATAGAAATCTGACTGGATGCATAAAAGAAAAAAGTATCAGACTTAAGAACTATTCAAAATTAGTAGAGACTGGCTTAAAAACATATCCTTCCAAAACTGCTCAAAAATTTATAGTTACATCGATACTGGTGATATTCAAATTGCTGGTAAGGGAGAGGATTTCGGATGAAATGAAGATATCTTCTCTGCTCCAGGAAAGAGATAGATCTTAGTCAGAAAAAACTGAGACAACATATACCAAATATCTTGCTTTTCTACTCAGCAATCAACAGCTGACATTATTTCTTCTAAGCTCTCCTCTCTCTTTCATGCACACAAGTACAAACAATGATGGATTATGTGCTATTTAAAATCAAACTGTGATTCTGGATTCAGATTAAGATTCTTTTCTTCCTTACCTATGAGCATATATAATATTGTGGGTGGTATAGGACCAAGTGATTGACTATTAGTCAGCCTATAATGATAGGTTATTTCTTTAATATAGTATTTTCTGGCAGCTCCCTACTTCAACTCTGCATTTCAATTGCGTGGTTCTCTTCACGCAAAATAAGTTGCTTCACTAGTCTCTTGTTAGAATGTCCAGGAAGGATAGTTGATCTAAAGTTGCTGTTTATTTGAATTTATGTTTAGAAAACTTCACAGAATGAACAGAAAGGAGTGCAGCTTCTGAAGAAGGAACCAGCAATTTTCTATATACCCATCCCAGGGTGCTGCTATATTTTGTATGTAGTAAAGAATTAATGACACTGGATAGGTAGCATCAGTTAAAAATCTTCACTGAAACAATCTGCTCATTATTCCTGAGTGGTTTAATCCAGATAGAAACCAGTTATTGCACTACCTTTGTCTTCTACAGTCAGTTTCATTCCAGTGACTATATCTGCATTTCTGTTTCCAATATACACAGCTAGCATGCTATCTGCCCTCTTAATGAGGTTCACTAGACAATACCGGTATCCCATTTTCAGTTGTTTTTTCTGGCAAAATTTCTGGTGAAATTTTCCATATTGGCAAAATTCCTCAGATGAGGTATTTCAGGAAGCTTAAGACAAAAATCATTCAGTTGTGTCTAACAATGCAAATCTGTGCCACTATTTTTGTCATTTGGAAAAAACAAGTCTGTTGAAGTGTGCAGTTTATAGTCTTTAGCATCTCTGCACATCTGTGCAGAATATAAAAATCTGTCCAATGGAAAAACAAAGAGCCCAACAACACTAGCTGTGATATTATCATAGATTGTATCATAAAATATACACATAACAGGAGAGAATTATTATTATTTGCATAATGCAACATCACTTTTTAGAGTTTTCTGGCCTTTTATTGCTTGGCTTAACAACTTTACTGTTTTGAGCATACTGGAGTTTTTTTTCTAGTAATTACCCCTAATACAAAAATGATAGGTTTTTGAGTTAGCTTGATTGGGATTTGAAACTGTGGAAGCAAACTAACAGGTTTAATCTCAGAGCAGTTAATTTATTTACAGACATGTACTCAAAGTTCCATTTCTGTCCATAGCAGTATAAACATGCAGAATGAGTGCACTCACAAGAGTCCCACACCAACCTTTTCCTCCTCAGTGAGGTACAGTTTTCTGCCTCTTGATCTCCATTCCTTAAAATAAACAAAAAAATCCATAGTTCTCCATAATTTTCCTCTTCCATACAGTTTGTTAGACTGAAAATCACTCTCTAGTCACTATGCCATATATATACAACCAATTTCTGAAACCAGAAGCTCGTAATTTGTAGATCTTACAAGTGTAAGATCTAACTTTTGTTTTAATAATTTTATTGAAGCTATAGAAAACCAAACTAGCAGTTTGAAATGTTTAGCTGAAAATGTGTGAATTTTCACTGTATACACAAGAAGTCTGCTTTGAAAATAGAGTGTCTTAAGATGTCTCAGGCTAAGCCTTGAATTTAGCCTGTTATTTTGAAAAAGCTTGCCTGCAAATAATAGCCTTCAAAGTCTTTGTTACAGCATTAATGTCAACACAGTTTTAGAAATTTAGAATGCAGTGAGTTGGAGCAGTGGAAGACACAGAAGCACTCATTATAAATCTAGAGATGTTTCTCCAGCATCATGTGCTCTCACCTTTGTGGGTGGCTTACATGAAGATTAACCAGAAAATACGACTTTCCATCTCAGAAAGCAGCACGGGGTAGAATAATGGTTAAAGTGAGCATCAGATGTATTTTTGAAAGGGAAGATGATAACTGAGTAGTACTTCAGGAAGCAGAAGCAAGAGATTTAGCAACAAGTTAGTTGACCAAATTAATTTCTTTCCCCAAAGAATAAAACAGAAAATAACACTTAAGTACTTAAATAATTCTAGTTTCCCTGGTAAAACACATATCTAGACAAACACCCAATTAAACGATTAATTGATATAAAACAGGTCTCTTTTTTTCCCCTATTGCTCTCATATTTTATTTTATGAACTCGGTAATATTTTCAAGTGTGTAGTTACTGCAGAAGGATTACACATTTGATCTGAAGTAATATTTGAAAACTCATCATTGGGAACCAAGACCAGGAAAACTTTTGAATGCCAGGCCACAGGACAGAGCCTGGATTTTAGAGAGCCTCTAACAGTATGCATATACCTGTAACATCTGTAAGTCAGATTTCAGCTCCATGCTTTTCCTACGATAAGGTCAATTATAGCAACCAAGTAAATGACTCAGCACGTTTATATATGGGAGCACTTGACAAGAGAAATAGACCATTAATTGCAATGCACATGTATACAAATCTACCTCAAGTATTGCAAAGGTTGTTACATGACTGTACAAAGAAGCCTTGCCAAGGCACCTAGCTCGAGCTGAACAGCTGTGCTTTTGTTGCCACAGACAGACGTGAGTGAATTCCTAACAACAGATTACTCACGTTACCCATCAGTCAGTCACTTTCCATGAGTTTGAACAAAGGCACCTGGTCTTGTTGTTGTCACAGCATTGTTCCACTCTGTCAAACTATGCTTTCCTGACTGCTTTCAGATGCAAGAGCTATGCAGCAGGGCAATATGGAACTGAAATGGTGAGGATATTCTTTGCAAAAATTACTTTCTTGGTGCAAACAGATCTGTAATTCAAGCCAAATGCAGTATCCATCTTCCTCTTCCCAGAGGATTTAACTTTTAATTTTATTTTCCCACCGCAGCACGTCACTTAAATGCAGAAGTAAATTATTATTACTAACCTCACACACTCTCCATAAAGGACACAGAATCACAAAGAGGAGTTTTCAGAACTTAAACAACATCAGATACCTTTTAATCCTTGTTTCCCTTCAACATGTATGTTATGATTCAATTTTTAATTACAAACAAGTTATTTTCCACAAGACCCCTGCTTAAATCAGTAACTCAGAAAGGACAGTAAATGCTTCCTGGTCGACTAGTCAATATTTTCCTTCCTATTCACCACTCATTTTGTGATCTCAAATCTTATTTACTACCTGCTGTTCAGGCTCTGCCATGAAGACAGAATTACTAATTCCCTTAATAGATTTTTCTATAGTCCTCATTATTCTGGCATCCAAGTATTTCACAAAAAAAAAAAAAAAAAAAAAAAAAAAAAGTAATGGCTACAGAATCTCATGAGATGAAAAAATATCTGTCCCATTTTACAGACCTGAAACTGAGGAAAGAAAAAAGTAAGATGTGTGGGACTTCAGAGTAACCAAATTTAGTCAGATGTGCACCTCTTCATAGACAACTGCACCTTGCCTCTCCTTACAGTCACTTTGAACAGCTTTATCTCCAGCCCTTGCAGCAATGCTATCATTACATGGAGATCGGCTTTATTGTTCCAAAAGACTTTCTGTACAGCAAAACAACTGCACCTGATCATGTCTGATTCTTATGGTTATTTTCTCTGTAAGGTCTCGAGTAATTAAAGAAAGTCTGACCTTATGGTACCTCTCACTGGAAGCACTGGTTTATGATTCCCACCCTAAATTGTACCAGTCACCTACCTCCAAAGATCCTGTAAGCACTAAAAGATCCATCCTGATGGCAAGTTTTTCCTGAATGTTCTAGCAAACTCAATTTTCAAAATTCAAGAAGTACCTTGAGGAAGAAAAAGGGACCAACTTCATAAGTTTGAGGTATTCACCCTTCTCTCTCAGCCCCCTGCAGAAAATAACCATCAAAGATGGAAGCTAATTATAGCATAACAAGAGCTCAGAAGCAACTAAGCATTACTGCTGAATGGCAGGAAGAATCAACACACCATTTACTATCTCACTAAAAGATTCCTTTTATTCCCAAAAAGGAATAGCCAAAGGCAGTTCTGTAGTAAGATATTATTCCTCCCTGCTTACTCCTAAACAAAGCGTGTTTGAGAAGAAGTGAGTTACATCGAGCCTTTCACTGCCAGTGAATAGACAGAAGTTAGAGATGGCACACGCTAGATTCTTTCACCAGCTTCCTTCATTTTACAGCTATTTTTAGTTCTTCAGTTGCAGTTAGTACGTAGATGCCCTACACCGAATCCATAGACTCATTGTCTGTAAAATAAGGTATCTCGCTTCAATTATTTGTACACAATCAAGAGCTGTCAGACTCAAACACCTTATTCAGTATAAGATAAGTCAACATCTAGAACTACATAATCACTGACTACACAACATTTATATCTAGGCTTCATGCTCCAAGCTCTGAAGACAGAAAAGTGTCAGTTTACTTTCAAAGCATAAGCAATCAGACCATAGGCAGGTCTAAAATATAAGCATCTATATTTCAAGGCAAAAAAGCCTAGCTAAGAGATGCCGGCATATTCAGGACTAGAAAACAAGCAGCCCTCTTCAATCCATCCAATTTCAGGAAAAAAATGTACAATTCCTAGCCAAATTTTCACAAATCATTAGAAGGAGATGCCCATTTTAAAAACAGCTGTTCTTGAGCATTAATTTAATCACAAACAATTCATTTTCCCCATCTTTTAGGTTAAAACCCCTCTGCTTCTGTTCATCAAGTCAGTCCTCTCTAACATCCTTGAAATATAGGCTGGAAGTGCCAATAACGGTACATAAATCCTCTAGCCACCGCGGCGACAGCAAATATAATGATGTCTGGGAGCTGGACTGAGCAAAGGCCTGCTAAAAACAGGAGAACAGCACAGGCGTGGCAGTAGCAGAACCAATGAGCAGAACGTGTTTTTAGTTAAAACCCATAATTTAAAGCCTCTTCCAAGACAGGAAAAATCTCGGGAATGGAGATAACAGGTAATCAATGACCCTGTCAGCTAAGAAATCAAGATTAGAACTCAGTTTGATTGCCAGTGTATTGCTACGCCAGTACTTACTGAGTGTTTTTCATTTCTTACTCATGGAGAAAAAGTGATGCTTTTACAGTCACATCATCTAGAGAGAATTTCCAAGAGAAACATCAGGTTGAAGAAAGGCTTTGAACAGTTGCATACGGTCATAGTGCTTTACCTTGTACTATATCTTGCTAGCTTATTTTACATAAAGGCTAAGAACAGGATTAATGTAATAGAGACTGAATAAAATTTGTCTTGTATATGCCCATTAATTGTTCTATCTTGGGTTTAACCTGCGTCATCAAATTCCATGCCAAAATGATTAAACAGTTATTCATGCCATCAGAAGAGATTTGATCTTGTTCCACTGCTGCATGGACAACTAAAAGTCCAGCAGATTTCTGCACTCTCACACTGCAGATTCTGATAATGAAGTGAAAGCATGTGGGCAACTCCCTGTGACAGGGAACTTTAAACAGCAATTAATAGGCAATTGCTTCCAGCTTCTTCTTCTGCTTTGTCCTCTTAGAGTTGGAGAAGAAAGGATGGAGCACAGATTCATGAAGAAACAGGAAAATGTGGAGACAAGACAGAAAAGAAAGGGACAACTAAAATCTGAGAGCCCTCCAAAGCAGGAGGAAGCATCTACATATATGATATGTCTGCTCATCTAAAGTATCTCTGCACTTTTTTAAGGGCTTAGACAGGACAGATTTTTAAACCTTTTCATAAGGATGCCAGCATTGCTTCTACAAAGGAACAGGAGATTTTGGAATACAACCTTTGCATGATGGAAGGAGCATTTTAGACCTGGAAACATTTTTATACCTTCCTACTCTTAGGTTCCCTCACTGTTACCAAGTGGAAAGAACTGCACAAGTGGTATTGTACCATTGCACAGTCAAAACCTATGCCGAGTTTAAAGAGGGGCCTCAGGGAAGGCTCTGCTGAGATACCCTTGGCTGGGATCACCCAGTTGGTAGCACAGACCCATTCCAGCTCTGCAGGCATTTGTTGCCTCCTGCTGCCCAGCACTTGGGATGGCTTTCTAATTTATGGGAGGGTGGCTAATTTCCAAGGAACACAGGGACAAATTTAGCTTCTAGTGTCAAAGAGGATCACAAATTACGGGAATTAACACCCAAGTCATTATGAGCTACGTGCCCAAATATTGAATATCATGGTAGAAGATGTAAAATTGCTGCTTGAATGAGTTTCTGGAATGTGGATTCTGCTCGAACGGAGGCTACAGATGCAGTATACGTGAAGAGATTATCTCTCACGATGCCTCTCCGACTGTTCTAACTTTATTAGGAACTAGGAAGAGATATTGGCAGGTCTGCACTTTGTTTCATCAGATAACCCATTCTTCCTCTCTTAAAGTGAGCATTTAAAGCCTACAGAACTTATTTGCATTTCTGGGTCAGAGATATGCAGATGACAAGCTGACGAGAAGCTTATGCCTCATAAATATCCACATGCTTTATTAAAATATCTAGTAGATTTTAAAGGTCCTATATAAGCAAAGGTTGCATTTTCATCAATACTCTGCTGACAAATATGTAGTTGTTCCTTGATTACTATCTGAATTATTTTTCTTTTTTGCTAATAATTTCATTGGAAATAAACTTGGGAGAATCCCCGGTGTTGTTTGTTCTGGTCCATAGAAATAAATTGCTTTTGTAAAATGGGGCAGAAATGACTCTGTACTGCAAGTGTGGGAAAGTATTTCCCTATCTTTAATTTTTACATAAACATGTTTTTAGAAAGATGGATTGCTTTTTATGGGATAGCTTCAAAATATATTAAATGCCATAAATCTTTGTCTGTAGAGATCATATTCAGGAGAGATAGATTCTAAATGAGTAGATTTTATTAATGCAGAGAAGTTGAAAACAGTCATGACAAAAGATCTTTTAGAAGTGACTGCAAATGAAATATTTGTGCTAAACTTTTCTCCTGACCCCCTTACCACACATCTAAACCTTATTCGATCCCACTTACAAGAAATTGAAAGGTTTGCTTTATCCAAAATAGGGAATTCTTCAGATATTAAACTTTCTTGTAGAGTATTAGATTTTTGGTTTATCTCACCTGGATATTTGCCAGAATACCTAATGCATCTGTTTCTCTAGCTAGACAAATAGATAATGGCCAAGGACTCTAGCTATCAGTATGAAGATCAATGCTCTTAAAAAGCCATCAGGTAAACAATGAAACTCTGTAGACATTTGGTTTTTTTGTCTACCAATGCAAGCATGACTAGTGCATAAACCCTACATAGAAGGAAATAATAGATATTATGGCTATGCACTCTAATAAAGACAGTGACAACTATAAGGCTTAGTAATTTTAGTCCCGTACACTTTTATTTGATTCTCCCAGTGCTCACCTAACTCAGACCATTTTCTTCACCACAATTGCTGGAGGGAATTATAAAATGTAGGAACATACAATTCTGTCTGTTTCAGCATCAGGCTCACAGTGAAGATCATGGATGCTGATGACATCAAAAGTTACTTGTGTATGAGATGAAAGGTGCTCCCTTGGTTTCTGGCATTGTAGTGTTAGGTATACACACACAAAATTCTTTCATCATAAATAATAAGCTATTGGCTCCTGGGTTAAACATAAGTCATAAGCACTGCAAAAAATTTCTCTGAGCAGAATCTACCCGTGTTTCTGTGAGACTAGGTGCAGAGGGCAACACAAGCTTCTATAGAATAAAAGATTGCAAGGACCTTCCTTGATTAAAATAAAAATAAATAACTTTGTTAGCAACTACAGATAAAGGATATAAAATTTTATCTCACTTCTAGTAACTTCTCCTGTGTCTTCAAAACACTTCTTTCTTAAATTTCTTATTTGTTCTACTTAGTGTATTTTCTACTAGGTTACCCAATTTTTTATTTTGTGTTTTTATTATTTATTATTTATTTTTATTTATTATTATTTATTATGTTGTGCTTTTAAAATGGCTTTTTTTATTGCATTAATTGCATTTAAAGCAATATTATCAGTTAGCTGTGACAGGGTGAACTGCTCTATTTGTCCTAATTAATTATTATCTGTTATGTTCTGCAAATGTGTGCATTTCAGAATAAATCTTACTTTCCCCTTAGAGTATCTCTAATATTATCTTAGATTTAAGGTGTGATTTCAACATCAACTCTGTATCTGAAATAAATAAGAAATTTTGCTCTTACTACTACTACTTAAATTCCATGGGCCTTATCTTAACCTTTCAGTGCAGCATATTGAGATTTACCTGTATTTGTTCTGCCATGAACTGGTGTTAGCTGCAGTAACAATCATCTAAAGGTTAAAGCACTGCTGCTTAAAGTTTTTCAGCTTTACTCTGTGCATATCACACATAGTTAAGACTTAGGAAACTTAAACAGTAGTTTGGTGAATGGGGGTAAGTAGAGGTTGCAGTGAAGCTCTCAAACTTTAGCTGTAAACTAATGAACAGACAATAGCTTTTGGTACAAAAATTATAAGAATAACAGCACACTGGCACCACCAGCAAGGAACTCCACTTGCTGAAGGGCCTGGAAAGCAAATCCTTTCTGCTTGAGACAGATGCTGCAGACCTTTGGACCCAAAAGCAGTCAGCAGTCAGACTGCATCTGTGACCAAGCAGCAATACTCATGATCACCCGAGAAAGGAAAAGAGGTAGAGATCAGGGAGATAGGATGCAAGACCATCCTTTGCAGGGCAAAATAATTTTGAAATGAGGTTAAGCCCACATCTGAAATTTCAGTATTTGTCACTTCCCTGAGTAGTTTTACGTAAACAGCATATTTTCATGAAAATTCATAGAAACTCAAGAGTGAGTTAATCACAGCAAAACAGGAATCCTTCACTTACAAACACTCCTGCCTTGAAAGACTGTCGTGGTTTGACACTGGCCCAACACCAAGCACTCATGAGAGTTGCTCGCTCACCCTCCCCTGGTACAGCTGGGTAGATGAGAGAGAAAAAAAATAACAAAGGGTTCATGAGTTGAGATAAGGACCGGGAGAAATACTTCAAGGGCAAAACAGGCTCAACTGAAGGCTGCAAAGTGAATTTATTACTAGCAGAATCAGAGGAGGATAATGAGAAGTAAAATAAGCCCTTAAAACACCTTTTTCCCCTCAGCCCCTCCCTCCTTCCCACAGCACAGGGAGACAGGGAGTGGGGGTTTTGGTCAGTTCATCACCGAGATTTTCTTCCACTGCCCCGGGAGAGGAGTCCTTCCCCTGTGAGGCCGTGGGGTCCCTCCCACGGGAGACAGTTCTCCGCGGACTTCTCCAGTGTGGGTCCCCTACCATGAACAGCAGCCATACTGCACCTGCTGCAATGTGAGTCCCTCCCACAGGCACACAGTCCTCCCAAAACCGCTGTGATATGGATCTCTTTCCACAGGGTGCAGTCCTCCAAGGACAGGCTGCTCCAGCCTGGGAGCAGGGGCCCTCTCTCTCCACCAGGTCTCCCACTGGATCACAGCCTCCTCCAGGCATCCACCTGCTCCAGCATGGGCACCTCCCCCACGGGATCTCTGCATCCCCCGTGGCACAGCTGCTTCACCGTGGTCCTCACCACAGCCTGCAGAGGAATCTCAGCTCTGGCGCCTGGAGCACCTCCTGCCTCTCCTTCTCCACTGACCTTGGTGTCTCCATGGTTTCCCTCACATGTTCTCACCTCCTCTTCTCTGACTACAAGAAAAACTGTGTGACTTTGTTTTGATTTTCTTCTTAAAAATGTCATCACAGAGGTGTTACCAGTCTCTCATTGGCCCAGTTTTGGCCAGCAGCATGTCCATCTTCAGAGGCATCAGGGACTGGCTCTGCGGGCCATGGCGGAACATTCCAGCAGCTTCTCACAGGAGATATTTTTGCAGCCCTCCTGCTACCAAAAACCAGGCCGTGCAAAACCAATACATTAGGAAAGGAAGTTGAGACAAGCGTTTTAACTTAACATTGATATAAAAAATACTAATTAAGTATCTGTTGTGTTCTTCAAATAAATCACATGGAGATTGCTAATGGGTACTGAAGTTATATACTAGAGGATGATGCTTTGGGATCAGAATTTCAGAAAGTGATCATTTTTTAGTCTTTCTACTTACTGAAAATCAGAGATTGACTTTGTTTTCCCAGTCCCAGTGATGCAGAAGACTCCAGTTGGATGGAAATTATACCACCTGCTGACATGCACACTTGAATTTACTCCTCAAGGAAACCAAGGAAAACAAGAAGAGAAGTAGAGGAATTCTGGTGTTTTCCTCTGGTTTACCCTAAGTCTGTGATATGGCCAGGAAACATACTTAGCCGGATCATTGGTAAAAGCTCTCTGTGTCCTCAGTTCAGACAGAAATTTTAAACTAGCTGTTTCTACATTATTTCATTAGCTCAGGGCTTTGGGAAGGAAGGAAACAACACGAACATTTGCAAGTTCTAGAAACCCTGCAGAAGTGAACACGCCAGCAGCAGAGCAGAAGTGTGGAGGTGTACTAGAGATGTACAGACACACACAGTATTTTGCCTAAATCTTATGAAGTGCTGACATGTGTTTCTCTAACACACATGGACTGATTTCACAGTTTATTTATAATGTGAGTGTAGGCCCAATTTATACAGCACTTTAAATAAGCTTCACCATCGCAAAGATTAACCTACCAGTTCTGACTTCGGGTTAGAGTTCCTGGTAGTTACAAATGTTAGAAGATTTCTTAGTGGCGAGAAATAGCATTTGAACTCAGAAAAAGAAAAATATGGGAAATGTTTCTCACATCCTTCTGCAAAAAAACTCACCTAACCCATCGCTGTTGTGCTACATAAAGAATAAATTAATATTAGTGATGATATCCACTTGCATACTTAGGTTCCAGCAAACCAGATGTGATTGTCCCAGTCCTTGTTCCAATGTTATAGGAAAAGTTTACACAGGGGATTGGAAATCTTTAGAAAGAAACGCCGCATGAAGAGCAACATTATTTCTAGTATTATGCCTTGTTTGGGACGTTTGAGCTCTTTTTGTTTATTCCATTGTTTATTAAAAACCTCAGTTGCATGCATATCTAGCACTGAAAAGATACCAAACAATGCGTTTATTATCTGTTATTTGTTATCAATGACAAAAATACAAATACCACCTATTCGAGAAAATTAGTTGCCTTAAATAACAGTATGACTAACATCTATTCAGAAAAGCCAGTAAAAACACAAAACTTCTGAATAATTTTTCTTTTAAATATAATCAGAATTAAGCTTTTGTATTACAGACAAAAGTACCTTTATTGCCTGACCTTCTAAGTGGCAAGCTTCGTACATTACACCATAATTATGATTCTGGGACGCAAGTGACGTGCAACATTGCCAACTTTCTGCTACTCACAATGCTAATGCTGAATAATAAAGACATCTTTCATAGTAAAGGTAATTTCAAAAAACTTACAGCCAGCTAATAATTTCAAAAATGTTGTTCAATAAGTATACAAAAAATGTATATCATAAGCTATGCCAAAGAAAGAAATTGCTGAACTGAACCCACCCCCTCAAAAAAAACCCAAAACATCCAGCAATGATAAACAGTAGATACTTACATTCAGTGTATGTCAGTGCAGATAGACCACTTGAGTGTGAGTTAATTCACATGTTTTATGGACTGAGAAATGGAAGTTTCACTGAGATGAGAATGTTTTACTTCCAACAAAATATTTTCCAATGTTTGTCCTAAATAGTCTTACTATGAGTTTGGATACTTCGTTCTTAAGCATGTTCATGGGAAAATCAGGGTAAAAAACTCTATGTGTAAAATTACAGGCTTTTTAAAATTTATTTACCGAAGTCACTAGCAATACAAATGAAATTTCTCAGCACCTACATATAGGTAGCAGCTGCAATTTGTCACCTTTTTAAGTGCAGAAGCTAAATGAATAAGCCCACTCAATTTAGCATCTAGCTAAAATGCTTCAGGTTGACCCCAGTTCAACCAAGCAGTTTAGTACATGCTAAAATCAATATTCAGCAAAGCATTTCAATACACATTAATCACCAAAGACATAAATAAATTTGAGCATATCTTCTAAACCTGTGTCTGAACACTGCCCTTGCAAAGATATTTAGATGCCAAAATATTAATGTAATCACCTCCCCAGATTTTCAAATATGGCTGTCTCGGAAAATTAATTCCCAATTAAATTCTGGAAGTAATTTGCACCTGAGTCATAACTAAGTTAATTACTAGACATCTTGCACTTTACAAAGCTAAGCCAAATGATCAAAATATGGACCCTTGACCCTTATTTTTGGTCCCAATGAAAGCAAAATAGGTAATCATTATTCTCCTTATAAAAATCTGTGTATTTGGTGTAAAGAACAGTATTCTGTGTACAACATATATACAGGTGTAATGCAATGGATCTCAGTTCCTGAGGAAGACTACTGTTTGGCTGTAGCTGATGGGATTCTTTATAAAGTTTTTGTAGAAGAGAGTGGTGGAGCTCAGATTTTTAATTCCACAAACCTAGCAAGTTGAAAGTTAAGATCTTCCCATGTGAAAATTTAAGAAAAAAGTGCGGTTAATGAATTAGTAAGTGGCAGCTTTCTTGGTTTAATTACATTCTGTCAGTAGGATATAAACCTCTTATAATTTAGGAAGGTTTTCCTTTGTTGTAACACCTGTAATTAGACACTTAAGTGTTCCTTAGATCTTGCCATGTCCAAAAAGATTCAGTCTTCAAAATTCTCAGGTCAAAAAAGCAGCACAATATACAACATGTGAACATAGCAGGAATCTATAAGTAATTTTAAAGAATATAGCTTGTCAAAATGCCTTCTGAGGGGCAAACTGTTCTAAAAAATTTAGAAAGTAATAACTGTCGTAGGGAAATCTGTTGAAAAAAATGCTATCACTTTCATAAATCAAAAAATAGGAAGGTGAGGGGAAATAAAAAAATTCAATACACGATTAAAAATTAGTCACTGCAAGTGTACTCCTATAGCATTTGTTACAGGAAGATGATTAATCCTTACAGAAAATAAATTTTACAGTAAGCGAACTTCCTACCTCCTTCCGTTGTATCTGGATCTTCTTAATCATCTTATTTTTCTGAATACTTAGATACATCAGTTAGTAGAAAGGTTAAAGTTTGTCTCAACCACACAGGTACAACAAATACGTTTTAATGGCACCTTGAATAAAAATATGTCAAGAAGAAAACATTGGAGAAACATCTCAAAAAACTAGAAATATTCAAAAGTGAAAAAGAGTAAAATGGTTCAAGAGAAAACTGTGACATTTCAAATACTAGACAATCCATATGAACGCAGAAACCTGAAGGAAGAGGAGAAAGAGCTATCCATTAAGAATAGTAGGAATAGTCAGAAAATAACAGTGGTAACCAAAAAAAAATGTTTGCTGGGAAATAAATTGAGAAGCATAAGAGTTAAAGAAGATTTAAAAAAAAACTAAACAAAAAACCCCCACAAAAACCCGGAAAAAAAAATGCAAAAGAAAAAAAAAATGGAAAAAAATCCCCTAAGCACCTTAAGGAAAGCTCACAACATAAGAAAGGGAGAACAAAGAGGAAAATGTGGAATATTTAATAGAGTGAATAACTGTCTAACAGTAAAAAGAAAGTCAGTCTCAAATAAACCTGAGAACAATTTGTTATTCTGCTTCCCATTTTGTACAAAAGTTTAGTTTAAACCTGTATCCCTTCTCTAAAGCCCAGCTAACAATCTGTTTCATCCAAGTGAAACAAGTCTTCATTATTCCCTGTAAAAATACTAGAATACACCCGCCAGGTGTTGTGTGCAGTGGTTTTCAGAAATCAGTTCTGGGGAATGCTTAAGAGCAAAGAAGTATCTAACATTTTTTGGCATTTCTGTTTTTCAAAAACCACTTAATAATACAATCAGATTTCAACAGAGGCTCAGAAGTCCATTATTCCAACAAGAACACAAGCTGAAGAAGGCACACCAACAAAATCAGAATTCATTTTTTGTACATCTTGTTGCTCCTCTGTCTGTGCTGCTTTTGAAGAAGAAAAAAATAACGCTTACATTATGGCTTAGGAGTGTTTACCTCATAGCATTATGTGTCTGTCACAGAAATTGTGCATGAAAAAGACAGAAGAGAGGTTTGAGAAAATGGTGTTTTATCCCCATTATGCTCAGCAAAGATGGCTGGATTGGAACATCAAGAAACATCAGGAGGTTATTTTAGCTTGTATTGCACAGGCCATGGATTACCAGGGTAACCTACATTATTTGAAATGAATCCATTAAACTTTAGTGAATTGAATGGGAATTAGATACCTGTCAGAGTTTCTTTTACAAATCTCAGTCTGACAATCAAACCATAATTACCTGTTATAAATAAAGTGAAGTATCAATAAGTGACCATGATTACAACTGCTTAAAATAATAGTAACAACAATTTTTAAATTTTTTGTTTGCATATTAATATCACTTGCATTTTTTTGTTTTCAATTCTAGTATCTCTTGTTCTTTTTTTATCATTTTAATTTCCTTTATGCCTGTAGCCTCTCAAGCCCAAAGAATCACTGATAAAATCTACTGACTTTGGCCGAGACACTTTTACAGATGGCCACATTCCATTAGGCACTGAATGTGCATGTAATAAATGTCTATTTCTATATTAAGTAGCTTAACATTCAACATATACTGAAATTCTACTTGCACTAAAATGTTCAGAAATCAACTTGGACTACATGCTTAGAACGGTGAAGTTACCAAACATATTGCATTTTTCTTTTAAAGTGATAAATGCTCTCGGCTTGCACTTTATTTCCTACACCTCGGAAGGTATACGTCCACTGGCTATCAATTCCTATGCAGTTTTCTCTGATATAATGCTTTAGAAGAATGGTCACCTACTATGTTTTGTGTTTAGTATTATATCTGTTTTATGTTTCTAGTTGGACTCAGAGGTTATATGGAATATTTTTGTTTGGATTAGTACATCTTTCAAAATCTGCATGACTGGAATTCTCAGCAATGATAAGATTTGTCTGTAGATATTAACTCTACAAAAGAATTTATATGTTGTAAAACCTTGATAATTCATTGCAGCTATCCTGGAAACCATAAACTGCCTGCACAGAACAGCTTACACTGTTAGAGTCTTACATTTACCCAGGGTCTGCAATGTTTCCTAAAACTGTTCTTCTTTTCAAATTTAATTTCTTCTTCTAAGACCACGTTGTACCACTTGTAGTAACATTCCTTGAGAATGAGCTCAATTAAGCAACATTTGCCCCAGAAGTCAGACTAAAATGAGAATCTGTTTAGCACTTTTTTAAAAATTTTATTTCATTTTATAATATTCATCTAGATTTCTATAGTAGTGGAATAATAGTGCCTATTAGAAAGCATGAATTAGATGCCACAGAAGTTATTAGTAGGCAGTTAATTAGCACATCAACATTAAAGCTGATTTATTCTGTGAGGATGTTTCCATTTTGACAGCTTCATAGGTCTCAAAATGGAAACATCCCTACAGAATAAATCAGCTGGTTCCCTTGCTGTGGCAGTGGAGCTGTATAGATGAAAACAGGTTATCATTCAGCTAGTTAGCTAAAGTGCTTTGTAGCACTATGGAAAAAATAGAGAACTCATTAAGAGCTGTTTAACTTGCTAGTCCATACTACACATTCTCCTAATCTTGCTGCTAGCAGGATTTGAACTTGTCCAAGTTTGTCTCCCATCAGCTATGTTGTAACATCTGCATACCTTACCTGGAGAAATGTACTTTTTTTCTTCTATAATGAATTCAACATCTTTTGAAGAAAACATGTATACTAAATAAATGAATAATAGGTATTTTTGGTTTGTGATTCTACTTCCACTTCCTACAAATGTAATTTTTAAAAAAGGAATGTTTTCCAACATAAGTTTGAAACTTAAAGCATAGCTCTACAGCAAAAAGGAAGAACTAATCTTTTAACAACAGAAGAGTAACGTTAGCAGATAGAACAGAAAGCACTTTGTTTACTTAGACTCCTTGCCATCAGCATTTCATTAATCCAAGCACCAGGAATCACAGTGATTTTCTTGGAAGTGTACAGAATTCGTACCCTTTGCAGAACAGTCTCAAAACCACTGAAGAAAGCAGCCAGATTGTAAACAGGAAATTCTCTTAGACTTAGGTGACTAATTCAGGATTGCACAGACAAATTTTTTCAATTTGGAATTTCAAGGAATGGAAACTAACTTGAGTTAGGTTTTTCATCTGTTCCAAAATATGGCTGCTCAAAGAACCATTCTGTCAATGTTCATGGCACGTACATTTCACATAATAGTTCAGAGGTTCTGAACACCCTCAGGAAGCTGGAGGTACGAGATCTAGTCTGTTTTCAGCCTGAGAAGGTTCAAAGCCATATTTCCTATTTTTAAGTTTAGGTTCTACTAAGGAAGCGAGAATCACAGAACTACTTTCCTGATGACTTCTACCTTCTGGTTGTTTGATGTGAAATTTATAAACTATGATGGGAACAGGACTCATGATGTTTCCCATTTTTTATCACTATGTGTCTTTTAAAAATAAAGCCACTGTGACTTTTTTGGTGTGGTATGTAAATTTTAAAGGAAGTTTCTTATCTTTGTTCTTTTTGCTGTGCAGCCTTAGTGGCTTTGCCTAGAAAATACAAACAGCCAAGGCTAAAAAACTTTCAGCTGTATCTGTCTAACCCATATCTGTAAAGTCTTTCCTTTATAAAAAATCAGCCGAGAAAAAAATCAATCTAAAGGCTACGAATGAACAAGTTTATTAGTTTGTTTAAGTGCAACAACAGATAAGAAATCTCTGTTGAGAGATAAAGTGATTGAAAATGAAAAACAAAAATGCAAGCTAGGTAGTAATGTGAAAATCTTCATTAAAATACGTAGAGCATGAAGAATCAGGATTTCTACTTAAAAAAAAAGAAAAGTATGCATTTAATTTCTAAGTTGTATTCTTAAATATAAAGAAACTTTGTAAGGAATTTCACTATTTGCTTTATAGCTACCTGTTCAAAAATAAGAAAGATTATGTTGTAAACCCTATATCAAGATATTTGCAAAATAAATATAGATAAAGAAAATAGGGTGAAAGATGATATATTTTTCTTCTTACCATGGACAATTTTGTGGAAAAATATTTCCTAACTGTCATGTTTCTTTTAGTTATTTATTTAGAATGGTTTAAGAAAATTCATTTGAAGTACACTTCCATTTATGAAAAGTAGTTCTCTACTAATCCTATGAATTATTATGAGTGTTTGCATGCTCTATTTACTTATTAACTTTATGTTAGAGAACAAAATGTTATATCACAGTGCCAGCAAGACAGATGGATTTGGTAGTTCAGAAGAAAATAGAATATATTTCAGGGTGTCCTAAATTTCCTGGCTGAAATTCTAGGGAAAAACCTTACTAAAAACTTCTTAATTTGGTGTAAAAGAAGAGTAAGATTAAAGTCTTTAGTACTAAAGACTTACTTGGGTATTATTTTAAAATAAAACCCAGAAAAATGGATTTATATTCACCAAAAATACACATAATTCTGTGTTTAAACTTCAGTCATATAATTCTGCAATCATTAAACTCAGCAGAACTAATCATGAGCTGAAAATGATGCAAAGGATTAAGAACCTTAGTGAATCTGGCTTTAGGAAGGAGACATGTCCCTTTTTTAGAATTATACTCTCCTTTTAAGCTTCAAATCAACTTCTCTACAGTTTATTTTTGAGCAACTGTTCAGGTAAAACTATTTTTTTTCTCTTCAGAAATGAATCAAATGTTTCTATGAATTCATTATTTTAATGACTTTTTCTTTTTAACGTTCAGCTCTAACTTTTTCTTTTTTTTTTTTCATTTTCACATATTTTAATTTGAAATATTATTTCTGGACCATGCTTATGTGCACAAAAATTCTTGCTAGTCCTGCTTCTTGTGTTGATTTCTATCTAATTTGGGAGATTTTTTGTTCATTCAGAAAGTGCATCTCTTAAATATATTTTGACTATGTGACTAAAAAAGACGTGAGCCAAAATGAAATTAACACCTGAACAAATTCCTCCAGATCATGGCAGTGAATCAGTAAATCTAATGAGGCTTCAAAGTAAATTAGTAAACATTTTCATTGTACAAGACATCCTTATAAGTATCGAGGCATCAAATCATTAGAAACACGTAAAAATTTAGTTCAAATCTTATTAACTCCTTGGCAGATACCTCATCTAATGTCTCTACTCCTGCCAAAACACGCACAGAAAACAAGCTGGGTTTGGACCATAAAAAGCGTAAAATACTACACTTAATCCACTATTGTTGCAGTTAATGGAAAATTAAATGGGTCAAGATGCACAGTAGTGACACTAAAAATATTTTTTGAAATGTTAGTGGTAACATCCATTTGGCAGAAGCAAAGTATAGATTTTGCGGAAAATAAAGGTAGGAGATCTTCCAAGAAAACTGATTTTAAAACATTTACATTCCATACTCTTAAAAAGAAAACAAGAAATCAAAAAATATCTAGAAGAATCAGCAGGAAATAGCAATTTGTTTTATTAAATATGATTAGAAGTAAATTGTTTTTTTCCATGACACAAGTTTTAAAAGTATTAAATTTGCTATGTTAGCACTTGGTGAGCAGAGTTTTTTATCTTGCACTGGTGAACATTCTCAGTTTGATCTAGTGTACTACCAGTAATGCCTGTAAAGTTTCTTGATCTTGAAAAATTAGAGATGCCAAAGCAGTAGTGTCCTACAGTCAGTTATAGAACAAAACCATCAGTAAAACTAATTTCAAATGTGGGCTGGATTTACGTAACAATATGCCTAAAAAACTGATTTTCAGTTTAGGAAATTATATGTGTGCGTGTGTGTAAGAAGACCATGGGAAATTCATAGATCTTTGTTTATTTGGATTTGGGGCTTATATTTATTTATTTATTTATTTATCTACATTAAACCAGAAACTTAAAATACTATCAAAATCTCATGGTTGTATATTTAACTAGATAAAAGATTTGGTGTCATTGTCTGGATAGAAAGTGTTGGGTTTCACATAGCTCCAAGTAGCTGTGTAATTTTCTTCTACTGTAAAGATATTGGAGTTCTATGCAAAATTGTGTACACTGTAAAAATAAAACTGCTGAAGTCAATCCCTGCCCCAAATGAAAAATGCTCTGTGGTACCACCTACAGTGAAAGCAGAAAATGTTCAAAGAAAAAACTAATTTCTCCTCTGTCACCAAAACATGACATCACGTATTACAGACCAAATACTTCAAAAGAGTCCAATTCAGAAGTTTCAGGGATCCCTCTGCTGATTGCACTGGGTTTTGGATTGGGCCCCTAGTATGGCTCATCCTGGTGTGGATGCTCTACTGTGGACTATACATCACAGTCAGATGTACTTATGCAGTTTCAAGTTACTCAGTGGTAGTGCAGGTGAAAGCACTTCAGAATAGAAATAGAAAGAAATCCTGTAATTGGTTGAATATATTATGTGGGTGACAGACCCAAGCCACAGTGATTTTTTTGGTGACTTTGTATTTCCTTTTCACCGGTTTTCACAATGATATTTGTAATGGAGGGCTTTTAAAAAAATATATAAGAAATATATATCGTATATTATATAAAACCTGTAAATATTTACATAATGAAATACATATTACATATTGCATGCTTATTTTTATTATATATATATATAAATGTAACTAAACTGTTGACATCTTAATGAAGTAGATTTTTTTTATTAGACATTTATTCTGCTTTAGTTATGGTTTTTATGCAATGCTACAGTGCCTTAAGCTTTGCAGTAAAGGGGTTCTTTTTATATTAGATCAGCATAATAACTTTTATTTAACTGATGTAACTACCAGTTGAATTAATTTTGGGTTTGCAGGGAAAAAAATTGAAGGTGTTAGATTAATAACTTTGGAATAATATTGTAAAACCATAACATCCTCATTAACAACCTGATAAAGAACAGACTAGATAACTGGACAAAGAGGTGGAACGAAATCTAGCTCAACTGACAAACTCAAATGGTTGTGAGCAGTGGCACAAAGTCCAGCTGGAGGCTGGTCACTAGTGATGTATTTCAGGGGTTGATACTGGGGCCAATACTGCTTAAATCTTCGTTAGAAACCAGGATGTTGGGATAGTGAGTACTCCGAAAATCTGCAGAGAATGCAAAACTGGGAGGAGTTATTGACAATGCCACGTGGTTATGCTGCTATCCAGAAGGACATGGTCAGGCTGAAGAAATGAGCAGATGGGAGCCTTATCAAGTTCAACAAAGTGAAAAACAAAGTCCTACACAAAGGATGAATAACCCTACGGCTGGAAAGCAGCTCTGAAAAGGAGTTCGGGTCACCATGGAACATTTACTAGAAGTGTGTTCTTACATAAAAGAAGGCCAGCAGCACCCTGAGCTTCATTAGGAAGACCAGTGTCACAAGAAGGTAGAGGGAGGTGATCCTTCTTGTCTACTCAGCACTGATCAGACCAGCAGTGTGCCCAGTTCTGGGTTCATCTGTACAAGAAAGACATGGTCATACCTGAGCGAGGCCAGGGAAGTTCCATGGCGATGAAGAGCGTTTGGAGCATCAGTCATCTGAGAAGTGACTGAAAATGTTGGAACCTTTTGGTTGGAAGACTTGGGAGGACTGCATTAATGTGTATGAATATCTTAGCAGGAAGGATGTCAAACACCAAAACGGGCTGCCCAGAGAGGCCAGCTCTCTGTCCTTGGAGATATTAAAAAACCCACCAAGAGCAACTTGCTCTATGTCACTCTGCTTTGCCAGGAGAGCTATGACAGGAAATCTCCTGTGAAGCCTTCTAACCCCAACCTTTCTGTGATTCTGTGGACCTGCAAATATCAGATATAGTTTGAAGTGAGCCTTGGTGATTTGTGTCTGCATTCTTGAACGAAAAGATCATTGAAATAATTAATTTTATTTATATATTTTATACTACATATCATCTCTCGACTTCAACATCTAAACTGTCTAGGTCAACAACAGTTCTGCTTTAGCTATTTGAAAAGAGTACTAAATGAAGAAAAGGTAAAATGTTGTATGAAAGAATTGGCATTTTGACTCTAGCACTGCTCTTAATCCCAAGCATGTCTACAGTCACAAAAATGGCATTGTAGTACTCAGAACAAATCAGATTGTTTTCTGATTCAAGAAGGCTTGTTTTCTCTTTCCCCAGCTCTTTGTATGATACAGACAGCACAAAGAAAACATTACAGTGCTTGGGGCTTTTTCTCCCCATCTGTTTTCTTATGGAATTTAATTTTTAAAATACTGACTGGTACTTACTCAAGGTGGTGGTGCTGGGGGCTGTGCCGGGGCTGCCCCGCCCGGGCCCAGGCGGTGCCAGCGGCTGCGGCGGCCCCAGCGCAGGGCACGGCTGAGCCCCTCAGCCACGGGCGGGCGGGCGAGAGCCCCGGGGAAAGCCTGGGCAAGGGAGGGCAAAACGCTGCCCGGCAGCCAGGGCTGAGCCAGGGGAACCGTGCGAGAAACAGCCCTGCGAGCCCCGGGGGGACAGCGGGAGCGGGGACGGGGGCGAGGAGAGACCCGGCAGGGATGGCCCTGCGGCCCTTGCAGAGACCCTGACAGAGCAGGTGCTTTCCCAGCGGCTCCTGGGAAGGCCCTAGGGAAACACCTGGGAAAAGTGTGAGGAGGAAGGAGCGGCAGAGAGGAGCTGCTATAGGCTGACCGCAGCCCCCCATTCCCCATCCCTCTGCTCCTGCTTGCTCAGGCGCAAGGAGGTGGAGAAGTGGGGGATGAAGGAGTGAAATTGAGCCTGGGCAAAGGGATGGGGGATATAGGGAAAAGCATTTTAGTTCATGTCTGGTTTTCGCCATTCAACTTTATTTTTAATTGACAATAAGTTAAATTAATAATCATAAGCCTGAGGTTTTTTTCAGCCATGATGGTAACTGCTAAGTAATCTCCCTGTTTTTACCTCGACCCCGGAGTTTTTCAGTATTAAATTCTGCCCCTGTCGTGTTGAGAAGGACTGACATAGCAGCTATCTCGGTGTCTGGCTACAAGCCAATATCAATCCACAACAAACATTAAAATTACATCTTGAATAAAACCGTGCAGATAGGTTTGTCTGGGGTAGAGTTAATTTTCTTCACAGTATCTGGTGTGAGGCTGCATCTTGGATTTGTGCTGAACACAGGGTTGACAATACAGAGATGTTTTTGTTATTGCTGAGCAGGGCTTGCACAGAGCCAAGGCCTTTTCTGCTTTTAGCACTGCCATGCTGGGGAGGAGATTAGGAGTGCTTGGGAGACTGGGAGGAGACACAACCAGGGTAGGTGATCCCAACTGACCAAAGGGATATTCCAGACCATAGGACATCATGCTCTGTAAATAAAGTGAGGGACAGAAGGAGGGAGGGGAGGACATTTGGAGTGATGGTGTTTATCTTCCCAAGTTACTGTTATATGTAGGGCCCTGCTCTCCTGGAGATGGCTGAGCACCTGCCTGCCGATGGAAAGAAGTGAATTGTTCTGTTCGTGTGCATGCACAGCTTTTCCTTTCCTATTAAACTGCTCAACCAGCATCAACTGAGGTAACAAGGAGTGAATCTTGCTATTTCACTTTCATCCCTTCACAAATCAGATCAGCAAATTGTGTTGTGGAAATTGAGAAATATCCAAAATTCTTTTGCACAACTTTGCTTGAAAAGATCATCTTTATTCCCCAAAGAATTTTTCAGCAGAGAACACATATGTGAAAGTCAATCTACAGCTCGACCTCAGAACAGAGCTGATGTCTTAGTCTAATCTGCCAGCAGAGGCAGATAACAGAAAGATAACAGAGTTTACACTAAAACAGCTGAAGAGCATGTCTAGTTTGGGGATAGTCCCCTCCATCAGAAATGGTGAACTTAAAAAATGGGTAGATGCAGAAAAACAAAATAGCTAAAGTCTTTAAATAATTTTCGATACTTCAATAAAATTTGTCTCCCAGATGAGTCTTCTCATCTCACTAAAGAACAAGAAGATTCATTTCAACTTCTAGCCCTGTTTTTTTTTGGTAAAGGAAACCTTCTGAAAGCGGCCATAATACAAAAATAGCTGGTAAATAGCTAGTGAATGCTTTAAAATGGAGGTAGGAGACATATAATACACACCTTGTAAAAATAACTTCTTGAAAGTTGGGGAGCACATTAATTTTTTAAATGAAGTTTAAAAAGGGGAGTTTAGAAATATAAATATATAAAATATGATTAAAACTAAAAAAAAAAAAATTCTTTAAAATTTAAAAGGTTTTTGTATAGTTTTTTTAGGTCCTCTAGGTCCAGAGTTTAACATTTCCTAGTTCCTGAGAAGTCATGCAAAACCTTCTCTTGCTTTCAAAGCTTACTTCCTCTATGATTAAGCAATCTATTGACTCAAATTTGTGAGACTGAACACAAGACAATTGGTTTTAGCAAGTGTAATTTATCCTTTGACCATCTTTATCTAGCACCGTTTACTGTGAACTGTTGATTGAATTTCGTTTATACCAAGTGAAAGGATTTTCTGTTGCAAAATCTTTTTACAAACATGAAATCAGACTAGCAAAGAATGTTAGCGATTTTTTTTAGTTTTAGGTTTGGGGGTTTTTGTGTCTTTTTTCTTCTTAAATGTGCTTATAAGGTTATTTAGAAAGACAGAATTTGATGGTTTCCATAGTAACATTTTGGGACAGCCAGCCATGCAGGAAGGCCTTGTTCACCCACCTATGCTTTTAACACAATTGTACCTTCCACGTCACTGGTACAGAATGTATAGAGACACAGACATGTGAAATGAAGATAAATATGTTTGAAAAGAAAGAAACAAACCCACAAATAAATCAAGCCAAACCAAAGCAATAAAACCCAAAGTCAATCAACCCTAACAGAGCTAGATACAGATGATAAGTATCCTGTTGGGGAAACAATGTCAGGTAAGCTGAATTATTTTCTAAGTGATACATATTCACCCATCATTTAAAAATTGAAATATTTGGAAGTATTTCCTTTTCGTTTCATGATTATTGGTAACATATAGACTCATCCTCAGGAAAAGAACAGATGCAGAGAGAATGTTGATCTTAATCAGCAAGTTTAAGTGCTTGCTTTTGTTTTATAGGTTTGCGTTAACACTGGGCAGAAGCTAGCTAGAGCTTCTGTACTTGTACTGGCTTTTTCAAAGTCACACTTTCAAATGCCTGCTTGTAGCAGAAACTAGGAGCTAATATTTAAGGCAGATTTCTTTCCCTACTCTAGCTGCCAGACATCAAACAGAACCTTAAATGCTGATATGAAACTTGCTTCTGAGATTTCCAAATTGATTGCAGACATCCAAAATATTTTATTTTTTTGACTGATTACCTCTGTGGAAACAAAAGCATCTCCAGTTTTACAGTTTCATTTAATGCTTTGAATTATAAACTAGCCTAAAAATAAGAAATAAGAACAGTGAATTTTTTTTGATGAAAAGAGAGGTTACACTGTTAAATAGAAGACAATGTGTCAAGATAAAGTCAGACCAAAATGAGGTGTTTCATGGACAGTTGTACAGTGCCCATCTCTAAAATGGTTTTGTATTAGATTATATTTTTGTTACCTTTAGTAAGTTATTCGAATAACTTGTTAGCATATAATGGTAAGTTAATTGAACAATAAGTTATTCAATAACCTTTTCAAATTCTGTGAAGAAAATACTGAGACTAGAAATGAAAGGCTGAAATGAAAAGCAATATGGTTTAAAAAGAATTTGGGATATGGGAAAAAACCTCATATATATTTGCAGATATATTTGGAAAATTGCAGCATAAATCAAATTTCCAGAAATAAAAAATAAACACGAGGCCACCTGTCTGCTTTGGAAAGTATGTTGCTGTTCATATGGTCTTTCTTGATAATAGATTTGAAAGTTGCGTAGTATTTTGTAAGATTCTCCTTTGGAAAAAAAGTGAAATGTTTTAAAATCTTGTAGGATTTCTAACTTGAGTTGTGCATTGCTCATCCAAACATTGTTTTTCTTTGTTTTTGATTTCACAACAGTAAGATTTCATTCAATTGTTTAGTTCTGTGGGCCTATACCATCCACCTTCTGAACTGTGGATTTCTGTTGTTAGAGTGGAGTCCTCTATGGGATGCAATAAAGAGAACATATGATATTTATTTTCTTCCTTCATACTTTTTGGCCAGAGAAAAGGCAGGATATGTCCAAAATAATAGAATTTATTCATTCTTTTGTCACTGTTATTAGTTTTTTAGCTCATGCACATACACAGTGCACCAAATCTAAATCTGCACAGACTGCACTGCTTCAAAGAGCATATTTTTGAAGAGCTACACTCCCACTTAAAGTGCATCTTAGCACATTACTGTAGAACATCAAGAGTGCTCAATCACCTCTATAAACTCATACACCAACTGTAGAGTGAACACCTCTCTCAGCACTTTTCTGAACTTAGTTTCACTTGGATCAACAAAACCAAAATCATAGTGTGACTAAGAATAATTTATTTCTATCTCAGAGATGATTATCCTTGTAAGAAAAAAAAAAAAGAAAAAAAAGAAAAAAAAAGAGGAAAGAACAAAGAGAAAGAGAGAAAACATATGCAAGGAAGCTCTCTGTCTGGGTCTGGCCACAGCATTTCTATGAAATATTGAGTGTGCACTAATTTTTCAGGTGAAAGTTGTTAAGCCTGAGTGCTTCAGGCCAAATAATTTTCAACAAACTCTCTAGAAAATGTCCATAATTATATTTAGAGGTAATAGCTCAAAGATAACTTACTTATTTTCTTCATAAATATGAGCATTATGTGTATGCAATGAATTAGAGGACAAGTTTTTCCCTATCAGAAAATTTTCTAAAGTACCATGGACAGTATTAAAGTATATAAAGTATATAAAGCACCATGACAATATTTGCCAGTATTTAAATTTTCAGTGCTTAATAAATAATTATATGAAAAATTCTTATAACTTTTAAAATATTTTATCTTTTAATTTGTCTTTTATCTAAACACTGTAATAGTAGGCAGCACTATGTACTGTATTATTACTGTATAATAGAAGCTATATTCCCTCTCTGTATATAAATAGATAAGGACGGAGACATATTCAGCAACACAAAACCTCACATGATTAACTGTCAAGATTCATTGCCTACTGCTGATAAAGTCCAACCTGCAAGAGAGAGCTGAACTCCCGTTTCACCGCTCCTTTACTGCATATTTTTAAACAATCATACAGGTCTTCACAACTGACAGTGGTCAAAACCAAAACTGCAATAAGCTTCCAGTCCAGGAAGAATGCACACGGTCAGAACTTAAAGTAAAAATGCATGGTCTTTTTTAGAAAATTCCTAGTATTTTTTTTCTGTCATTAGTTTTCATGAGCTTCCAGAACAAGTCTTTTGTTCATCATCTGGGATAAGCATTCAGACACCAGGTCTTTGGATGTATTTACATGACTTCTAACCAATTCTAAAACGTTTTGCAATTATAAATTGCGGACTTCTTTCTGGAAATATTAGAAATTATGATGATGAAAGACTTCAAAATATTCTTAAACCAAGTGAACCCAAGTGAAGAGAGAATATCACCTAACCAAAAAAGCTTATTACATCTCAGACAATGCAGCTGTAAAGCTACCATGAATTTCTAGAGACATGGAGACAATGCATAAGATTGTTGTTATTCAGCCTGTTTTTAGACAGAATCACTTTGTTTATATCAGCAGATAAAAACCTGGACTTACAGTACTTTTGTAAGAAAATCTTTGCCATCTCATGAACTATCTGTCTCACTCATCCTTCTCCCTTATTTGAACTTTAAAATAATTTTAATTTTTTTCTGAGCTCCTTTTCTGATCTGCTCACTTATAATCATAACCTCTGTAGTCCCTTGTAGAGAAAAAGGGACTTCTTCTGTACTTTTTAACTCTTGATTTCAAATTGTGTCTTACTTTCACTGATTTGGCAAAAGCTGAGTCTCAGGATTTATGGTCCAAAAGAGGGAGCAAATAGACTGTGCTGAGTTTTACTGGGATAGAGTTAATTTTCTTCATAGTACGGGGCTATATTTTGGACTTGCGCTGAAAAAAGTGTTGGTAACACATGGAAGTTTCAATTGGAGCAGTGGTTGCATAGACTGAAGGCCTTTTCTGCTTCTCACAACGTCCCACCAGCAAGTAGGCTGGGGCTGCACAATAAGTTGTGAGGCGATGCAGCTAGAACAGTATAGAATATTGTATTACTACAATAAATCTTATCTGTTTACTGAACTGATCTGAATTTTACCCTCTTTTCAGTGGATGGGCAGCCTGCATTATAAAATAAACACTGCTGTGAAAGGCTGAAATCATATTGATTTATATGAGACAACTCATGTGCTTAAGTGAATTAGGCATCATCTATATATGGCATCTTCCAGACACCTATTGAGTTGGAAACAATTTCAGCTGGACCAGTATCAAGCACCTGGTTAGGGAGGTTTTTCTTTTGACTAACAAAATTTTGTATTTCCACTTAGAAAGGAACCTACCCTAAAGAAAGGGTATTTCTCAGGAAAACATTTTGAAAACCAAAACATTTTTTTTTGCTTCTCACATCGTGGACAATTACATTTGTATTTCTGTAGTTAATGGCAATTACCAAGTTGATTTTGTTTTCAGGACAGTTTTAGAATTTTTAACTTTGCTGTTTTACATACAGGTTTTTTTATTTGGGTTTTGGTCCAACTCTTTCCTCAGTGGAAGGAAACATTCACGTCATTACTGGACCCTTTTCTTCTTTCACAACTAGACCCTCATGGTTATGGCCCTGTCCTGGAGTTTAAATGATGTAGTTTGAATACACTTGGAGACATGGACAATTAAATGCTTCTCTTATTTTCTAGAAAAATTCCCTAATAACTACACTGTTTTATAAAAGTTCAGAATCATATACTTCTCTAACAGCACCTAAAAGTTAAAACAGATTGAAAACATTTTTATGAGGAAATCAATCATGTCAGTTTATGTTAGAGGTGATTTATTGGCACCTAATACACACTGAGCCCCAAAACAGAGGAAAAATTAAAGGAAAAATATTGTTGTATCTCAATGATGGGTAAAACTGAGGTGAATGTCAAACATTTTAGTATTGTTGAGGCTATGGCTGTTCTCAGCATGTTTCTGAAGCGGTATTAGACGTTCTCTGAAAAAAGAACTTAGCTATGACAAACAAGATAGTATAAAATTGTATTGGAATAAGGAGTCTGCGGGGTCATAATTTGAATATCAAGTACTTGAATCATGTCTCAATCTCACTTTAAGCACTAAAAATCTCTACAAACTGTAGAAGCTACCTCAGTCCAATCATGGTTCATAATTCAGTTATTTAAATTTTTCTGGTCTTTTGGGGGGTCTTAGATTTGACTTTTTAGTGCAGTCACACTCCTGGTCTTCTAATTGGGGCATATTGTCTGAAGAAAGGAATGAAGGTCTACTTTAATTATATTGAAAAGATTATAAAAATTTGGTTTCTTTTTCCATAGTAAATGCACTGAGAACCTAATTAACATGAAAATAATCTGTTTTCAGGATGAAAAAGAGAATGTCTTGTGGACCAAAAACATCATTCAGTTAAAATGCAGATTACAAGGGCATGATTTTAAAGATATCACGCTTTTTATTTCTAGAGACCGAAAGTAGAGATTAGATCATATTAAATTGCATAAAAATGTTACAGTGTTCAGTGCTTTCTCCTGTGTTCAGTCTTTTAATCTGCTCTTATCCTTAAAGACAGCAATAATGAGAAATGTGATAATCATAAAACTTACTGTTTAAAAATTGTATCTTCTTATTCAGTGCACTACTTCTGGGATTATATCTACTCATTTTAATGACAAAAATAAGCTTTTACTGCTTTTTACTCTTTTTAGCACTGAAAAGTTAGAACAGAAAAGAGAAATTTAATCTCGTTCTGTAATGGTTATCATAAAAATTGTAAACTGAACTTTAGTCATAAGATTTGCTTTACTAGTTTCCATACTCACATCAGGAATGCAGAGAAACAGGATACTTGTAAAGTTGAATAAATTGTTTTGATAAAACTAAAGTCAATCAGGGACCTTTTTTTTATTAAAATACAGCTCAGAAAATATCAACTATCTTCAGATTCATCCAAATCTACTCCACATGTATTGCAGAAGAGTATTTTTCACAACACTGTGTACCTTAAGCATATAATGTAAAATCTTTCATGGTTTGAAGTGACAGCAAAAAATCCAGTGCTGTATAGAAGACTACTGTGTAATGTTAAGAAAATAATTAACAAATCAGCATTCATCTGGTACATTTTGCACTTGAATCTAAAAGCTTATGAACAATTCAAAGCATCCTTTTCCCCTCCAGTGAAATGCGTCATTGTTCATGAAAGAAGGAAAAAGACCCGAGTAAAAATCTGTATCTTTAGCCAGAATATAAAAATTAAAGAGTATGTCATATAATTTCCTTTTTAGAAGGGACTTTATATAGGTAGTGATTATTTTTAAAATATTCTGGAATACATACAAAATTAGCCATTTTCATGTAAAAAATATTACACTGGTCTGTAGATCAGCATTTATTCTTGTGCTGCATCGCAAGGAACTCAGCTAGGGGTATTTTACCTCTATAAGCATGAACTTGTGGGTTTACTATGAAAATAGCCAGTTACTCATCTCTTTTACTTATACTTACTGAATTTAAGGCAAATACAATACTGAAAAGCCTTAATTTCTTATTTAAAAAAGAAAGATTATCTAATATCTATATATCTATATCTTTATCTATATCTCTATCTATATCTCTATATCACCTATTTGTTTATCATCTGTATGTATATCATCTATATTTGTCTGTCTGTCTCTGTGTGCATTTCTCACAATGTTATCTGAGTGCTCAGAAGCATTTAAAGCTGAGTCAAATTAATGTGTTTGTGTCTTGTCTCATGATAGTGGTCTTAATTCATCAATCTTAGTCTGTTATCAAGAATGTTTTTATTGTGATATATCTAGAGATTCTCTTTGACATACAGGCAGTGATTCACTAGGGACCGTTGGTTCCTATCCTTCACTTAATCAGGGAGTTTCTATTAAGCCAATCAAGGAGGAGTGATGGCAAGCCTGTTTTCAAGGAGGCATTTTCATAGAGAGGATTTGATGGAGAAACACTGAATTAAACAAAAAACAAAAAACAAACCAAAACAAAAATCTTGGGGAACTCCAAGAAAGAGATGGAATGCAAAAATTACCCACAAGACATTCTTTGAAAAGTGGAGCGAATTAAGCTGAAGACCCTGAGCAGCTGGCCGGGAAAAACTCTGAAGTGAATCAGCTAAGCAGCAACAGAGTTACTTATTTTATTATAGGCAGTGCAAGTTTTGCTTTCCTTTTTTTTTCCTCATCCATACCTTATCAAATAAACATCTATACATAGAACAGACTATTGTATTATATACATATATCACATCCATTCATATTCTTACACAGGTGCATCTATGCATTCTGTGTATATATGCAGTATAATCATTCCCCCACACATCAGCAGAAGAGTCTAAAAGCAGGGTACTGTGATATTTCAACCATCTCCTGATTCTTTGCTCTGTATGCCATCGCAGGAGCTTCATGAACTGAAAGAGAGATATTACTGGAGGGCCAAGGGGAGGAAATGTCTTCCACTGTGAGGATAACTCCAAAAGCTCTCTCACAAGTTTCAGGGCAGTGCAGAACAAACTTATAAACCTCAAAATTCCCAAAGGAGTGTATATTTTTTGCTTTACAGGTATATAATCCTTTTTATATATGCTTCTGGAAAACAAATTTATTAATCTAGGAAGGAGACAACTGGCTATTCTTTATGACTTGGTAGGCCTTTAAAATTAAAATATTTTCACCTCCCCAAGTGAAAGATTGGTGAAGTGTTAACCTTACACTAAAAGAAAGATTGTCACTATCAAAACTGCTCCTCCTGACCTTAATTTTCACCTTCATGCAGATCACCCAGTGCTATCATGGCCCAATTATGCTTCACTTCTAAGATCTGACAGAATTATAGCACTTGATGACAAGATTACACTCTGTATTTTTTCTCTAATTAGCATGTATCAAAGTATCCAGAGTCCTTTAGATTTCATACTTTGACTGATGATAAGTCTGTATTTATCTCTTATGTACCTTACTGAGGATCTGCACTTCTTAGCCAGGATATCTGGCTGCTAACTCTAACCACAAGGTTGGTAGTTTCTCCTACAATGTTCATTGACTCCTATCCCTTCTGTCCTTGGTTAGAATTAAGGTGAATTGACTGTGTAGGTCCGGGAGTTGGAATTCAGTGATTCTTGTGGTTCCCTTCAAATTCTGAATATTCTCTGACTCTTTGAATTAAAATAGAATGTTTTCTTTCTTTTTTTGGTCCTTTAACTCCTTTCTTTAACTTTTATTTTGATTCATAAAATATATTTCAGGAAAGACTAAAAAGAGCAACATTGAATATGAAAGGAGAGCACTTTTCAAGACACATTTCAAAATATGTTGTGCAGTGTGTGACTGACATTGAAAAATTTCCAATTTTAATGAATAATGGGGTAAAATATGATAGTTTTCACAGTGTAATTGACTACTCGCTGCTACACCACAATGAAGCACATAGATAAAGCCATTTAAAAGTAGCTATTAGAATCAGCCAGCACCCATAAATGTTGAGCTCTTCATTGAGTTAAAGCATAAGCAGGCGTGAAGGAAGTGAAAATTAGTTTAGGTTACTAATCACACATAGAAAAAAAAAATCTACCATTAACTTGTGAGCACAGAGTAAAAAACCGTTTACTGTTTTTGCTTATTTATGAGGCTCTGGAGGATGAGTAACTTCCAAAATACTAGAGGATTTAAAAATGAATTAGGGAGTTACAAGGAGAGGAAGAAAGATTCTGTGGAATTATAGTCCAGAGAACCAAATGGCCATGCCTAGAAAAATAGAAGCAAGAAGTCTTTCTGTAAATAGCTGGTAAATAAAAAAGAGGTTGCTCAAAGTCAATATGAGTATCTAAAATAATTCAGGTCACAATAATCTTACCTTCGTTTTGCAATACCATAATATGACAGGTTTTTTTAGACATGAAAGATGCCATATATCTTGACTTTAATAAGGTTTTTGGCACTGCCTCGGATACATTCTCATAAGCAGTCATTGGATGTTTCAAGAAAAAACTAGACAAACATCAATCAACAGTGACACAAGTATAGATCATTCTAGTTTGGACATGGGCTCTTCCTCTGGAGCCACTTTCAAGTCTGTGATTTTAAGTCAAATTAACTTCCCATATTATTTGATATTTACCATTACTCCACTAGATTCTTACATTAAAAAACACCTATATCAAAAGGGGCACATGAAATTAGGAAGAAATACTCTTACACATTAATGAAACATCAAAGAAATGTGCTGCACTGATAACATCCAAGTTTCATACTCTTAAAAAAAGGGACAGGACTTCAAAAATTCAGCCATATGTTTAAAGCAGAAATCTAAAGTTGTGGGGGAAAGGAAAATGAGAAATCAGACAGCTGGCTTGTCAATTAACATTCATGTCAAAGACAGAATTCTGTGATTTTTCATACAAAGTGTTAGTTACTTGAAACTTATGGAAAGGGTTTATCTCTACTGGGGGGAGTGGTAAATTTATTGGTTTTCAGAACATGGAAAAAGAATACTTAGAGACAAAAAAAAATACTCATTTTGATCTTTACTTACAGGAAGAATTTTTGATTTGGGACGTGAAATACCTCCTGTTTTAAATGCATGTTGTTCCTGATGAGAGGATGGTAGTTAAAAGACATAAGTGACGCTTGCAAAAAATTTACTGTTAAACCTGATTTGCTTTTCCAGTCTCAAGAACTCTTTCTATATTGAAAAACAGTTTCCTAATTACATCTGTTGCATGCAAAGCCTGTAGTTGCCACAAAGAATCAGGAGGACTTCTGCATGTCCTGCCTGTGTGTCTTGCCTTCTTCATGAAGCATTTGAAGTACAGGCCTTTAGAGCCTATCAAGAATGTTCTCGTTGTCAGATTGACTTTCACTGTTTGATTACTACAGAAAGACAGAATATATATATCTGCTTTCTTGTTACTAGGATGTAATTATAACTGAATATCTGCGAGGACTATCACTTTAAATGAGGTAAAAATGTAGGAGGTTACTATGTTCTATGTTTATTGGGATTGACAACCTGAATGTTATTACAACTTGTATATCCTGTATTGCACAGACTAACAGGAGAAAAAGCTATGCACGATGGTCTTATACGAAAGTGAAAAGCACATTCCTGAAGTACATTTTGGACATTCAAAAGACAGTTCTGCTTTGTCAGTAGTGCCAAACTCATATTTTAATTGAGACTGATGTTAAACGAAGGGCTATTCGAAGGAAAAAACCTCCTGGCCTTGATCTGAACCCTTTACCAGGTATGAAAACCTAGAGAAATCCTGACCTCCTTACCCAAAAGTACAACCTTCACACTGGCAAGGTAGCTCAAACAAGCAGCACACACCCTGCCAGGCTGTTTTGGGAGAGAGATGAAGGGCACCAGCAGCCAGTGCCTTCTGGATGGGATACACTGCTTGCCAGCAGAGACATATGCTTGTGGCGAGTGGCTCAAATCAAAACTGAGGGTGACAGGCACTGGCATGCCAGCAAGCAGTGTCATGAACTGCCTTTGTGACTAAGAGCCGACATGTCCTTGCTGTTCTCTAATCTGAGTATAGGAAGAGTACTGGTTCAAGGTGCTTGCTGAGCCAAGAGTCAAGATTTTGGTCAATAAGCAATATAACTTTTGTTCTCCGCATTGGCCCAAGCTATAAATCATCATGTAATCTTTCAGGGAGAGAAAAAAAAAAAAAAAAAAGACAGAGAAGAAAAGAAGTGTTTAATTTGTGTCTTGAAAGCTTCTTATTCTTTGTACTTTATTTTTCTAAGAATAATTTTGAAGAATATGAATGCTAAAGCTGGCTGAAACTTTGCATTTACTAGTCCAATGCAGATTGTTGCTTTTTCATTCATCTTCCTCACTACACAATTTTGTCAGTGCACAGATATTTGAAAGTGTCAGTTCTTTTCTCTTGCAATGTTGGGCTGTTTCAAACCGAAGCTTCCACATAAATAGGAGCTTGTAACAGAACTTGAACTAATGAGCACCAAACTTGCATGTCACTTCTAGAATGTGAAGAAACACAAAGAAGCTAAAAATGCTTTCACTGGAAGCTAAAAATGACTACTCTTCCATGTCTGTTCCTAAGCAGCTAGTCACTGACTGAGCAGAAAAGGCTGGAGTATTGAATGCGGGGCAAGACAGCTTATGACTTCTGAAGAGCTGTCACTTTCTTTGTCCTTTTTAGCAGTGAGAATTATTTCAGCTGCATCTCAAAAAATGTTTAAGGGAAAAAACCAAAAACAACCACCAAACAAAAACTGCCTAAAGTAAAGCAAGTAACTAGGGACGACCTAGATTTAAAGTTGCTCGGAATTTGCAGTGCAATCCCGCCCACAAAGTAAATTGTAATAAATAAGAAGAAATTTCATAATCTAGGACATTCACAAAATTCATTCCTGACCAAATAAAAATAAAGAAAAAAGTCTGATCTTTAGCAGATCTGGATTTTTGTTTGTTTGTTTGTTTTTTAAAGGAAAAGAATGTAAATGTTACAGAACATAAATCAGAATGTTAATTCAGTTGTTTTCCACTGGATTCTATTTGTCTCCTCCCCAACATTTTGCTAGTGGCTGTTTTTTAAGTGCAGTAATAATAGAAGGCTTATAAACACTTGGAGATATCATCACTCACTCTAATATTTGAAATGGAAGTAACTGACACAGTAATTTTTGTAAAGATTTCTATGGATTAAATTACAAGAAAAAAAGTTCTTTGTGAAGACAAAGGATGAAATATAAATATAAAATAATTTTGTAATCCATTTGTTGGATAAAAAATAGAACTCTGCAGTAGCAAACCAGTTTTTTCTTTAAATCTCAGGTCAGAGATTTGGCAGGCATTATTTGATATCTCATGATAGTTGAGAAAATGTGATTGAACTTGGCAGATGTCATCAGCATGGAGATTGCCTTTTGTGATGGAGCAGTACATCAATGAAAGCATAAATCAGAATGAAAAAACAATGAATTTTAATCCAGATATTTTGCAAATGTGATACTGGAAACTTTGTGGAGAATGACATAGATACTGGAAACAGTTTAGATAAATATACAGAAGCTTCCTGAAATAATATTCATACTGAGATTTGCCAATAAAGCAACAATATCAAACTGCACTTCGGATTTTACAACAAAACAACTGCACCTATTTTTTGTATGTTTAAAATCAATACAACCGCAGTCAACACAAATATGTATTTTTAAGTATAAACTTTGCTGCATGAACAGATTATAAATGTCCTAATATGATCAAAATTTCCTATCTGTCTTTATATTGTCATTATTTGTCACTGCTGCAAAGCCCCAGAAATACTGTTGGAAGTGCTTTCTACCTATGCTAAATTGAGACAACCAAACCTGGAAACAGGGTGGATCACAAATTACATGCGAATGAGTTACCACTTACAAGCTATTTAATTTTTTAATGTAATCCAAAGGGAAAGTTTCTAGAAGTTCTCTGTGGGCTAGGGAAATGTTTATCAATCACTAGAAAACATTGAGCAATTTCTTGAATAGATAAATTTTCTAGAAGGCAGATTTCAAATGTGCTATTATTAGATTTGGTCCCAGTCTATCATCCCCTTTCGCTACATATGGTTATCCATATAGGCATGCATGCCTTTCTTTTAGTTCTATAGGATACATTCTAGGATTTTTTCTCAGTTTCATGCATCAAGAAAGAACTTGTCCTCCACCCTGTTCATCCTTTTGAAAAAGTACTGAAAACTGACAGAACATAACTGACCAAACCTGCTGTCTTTTAATTATATCACTGCTCAAATGAGCTTAACTGCAGCTTTTAGTAAACTAAACAAGTGCTTCAAAATCCGGATGAAGGTTTGGCTCTGTACAGAGAGGAATAACAAAGAATGAAAGTTGGTAAAAAAAATGCAGAGGCACACTAAATCAACAAACAAAACTGTTCACACTGCATCCATTAATATGTGCAGAGTACACATTGTGTACACACAGATACTCTCTGAAGTTGACTTGGCGTGTCTCCTTAAATTTTGTCTTGTTTCCATTGTCTTGGTGGGGGAAAGCTCAAACAGTGTTTTCTTCTTTTCTTGTTTGTACCTCTGCTAAAGTAAATTCGGAAAGCATAAACCTCACTGGAGTCCCATGGGTGCTAATCAGGCCTTCTAGAACTCTATCCTGAATCATTTCAATTCCGTTCTTATTTTCTACACTGCTTAAATGAAAAGTTAACCAACAAAATCATCGATAGCATGCATCTTAAATCATGAGGGAAAATAATGTCAGGTAAAGTTTTGGGGATCAGTTATGTAAAATATCAAAAAGAAATTGTTTAAATTAAAGACAGAGAATTAAAATATTACATTCCCTATGTTAACATGATGCAAAACTTTCTCTTTTTTTCAGCATCTCCTGGACCTCTCAACATTTTGTGCACTTGTTCATAGAATGAGAAGTGTCTGAAATTACTGGGCAGTTAAGCAGGGTTTCACACATTATTTGTATTCAAAGCTCATCTTTCTTTTCGCAAGACAAGAAGCGGCAGCATCAAAAGAAGGTCAGTTGTCACATAAACATTCCTCTTAAGGTATCACCTAACAGCTGTGGACCATGACTGAAGTGCACTTGAGACTGATCTTCTTGAGATACTGACATGTGTTAAAGTAAACAAAGGTTGATACATTAAGTCTGGTAGTGATAACACATCTTTTATTTCAAGTTCAATGATTACCAAAAGAAATTACAAAAGCATTTATTACCTATCAAAAATATATCTTGTATACTAGTAATAATTTGGCATGATAATACTCCCTAAAGTTAAACATTATTACAATTAAATATTTATTTACATTTGCAGTAAAATATTAACTTTAACAGCTATTTTCCCAGTACTTTATTATTTCTTCCTAGCAACAGTCTTTATTGCTTTCTTTATACAGCTAAAATAGGCATGATATAAAAATAGCAATCACTTAAGGTCTTCAACCTTTCAAAACTCCAAGCACTCAGGTATATCACATTCACAACTTGTGCATTTCCTTTTAGAAATAGACAAAGTATCTAAAAGAGCCTCAAGAGACCTAGCAAGAAATTTTAACTCTGTGGAGAACCTGTGCAGTCATTTTACCATTTTCTGTTTCTCAATAAATATGCTACTATGTCCTTCTTAAGTTTTTTTAAGATCTTAGAAAATTAGTTATACATCTGACAGATTCTACTGTTGCCTGTTCTCATTGCAATGAAGAGAAGCAAGAATAAAATGTTCTAATTATTATAAAAATGAGAAAACATTAATTTATGATTAGACTACACAGTGATTCAAAGAAAATATTTCTCATTTTTATAATTCAGTTAGTTTGCTAAGAGTGAGAACAAGGAATGTCCAAGCAAAGGTCGTCTCTCTTTTCTGTACTTGACTGCACAGAATGTAGTTTTGCCCTACAACGTCAATGAAATTAAAACTGGCATAGTGGTAAGCTCTAAGAAGATGCTTTAGGAACAACAGGAAGGAAAATTCTAAAAGCAATGCAAGAGAAGTAAATGTGAGTTTACACAAGTGAATTACATTTGTGCAGTGACTTGTGGTTGATATTACACACCACCAGAGTGAACAGAAGAAAATAGAAGAGAAGGATGCTAAGATATGTAATTTTTCCTAATATCTCATTTTCCTGAGCAAGTCAAGTGCCATAATCAGAAACTGTATTGACTGGGAAAAAACTTTTTTCTCAGAGAGTACATAAATTTGTTCATTAACCTACAGAATTTTAATTTGCAGACAATTTAAGTGTGACTTTATAGTGACCTTCTAATTTAATTCAAGTTTCTAGAAATACAAATCATAAAAAAACCCTGAATGGTAATTCACTGCTCAAAGAGCTATGTAAGAAAAATAGAGATGCATTTCTCCTTTGCTTTACATGTCAACGATCATTATTGTCAAATTCACACTACCTTCAAATTAATTGAGAGGAATATAAATTCAAAATCACAGAATTTAGCACCTCCTTGTATAGGGCAATGATTACAACGTGTGAAACTGCTTTCTTTTATGAGACTTCTAAGATCCAACTCTTTGTTGTAGGTTCTTTCGATATATAAATATGCTGCCTTCTGTGAAAAACTTACACTTATCAAGAAAATAGTCTGAGGCACAAATTTTGTTTTCAGTGTTATTCTGACAGCTTGGTCACAACAAAAACTAGAGGGGGTTTAAAGTCCCCAGGGAATGTCTTCCCTCACCTATGGAAAGTTGAAATAGTAATGAATGTTCTCTGTGTAGTGTAATCTTAACTGGAAACTGACAGAGAAAACAGGAGTTTTTCCTTGTACTGAGGTTCTTAACAAAACAAAAAGTGAAGGCATGCATTCCTATTTAAACAATAACTCTGAAAAACTGTCCTGCAGTTCTGGTTAAAAAAACACCAATCAACCAAAATAACAAACGCCCAAATCCTTTACAGTAGTAATTCCGAAAGGATGTGGCTTGGTTCTTCAATTGCTTGCTTCCTATTTACTCTTGCAAACCTGTTTCAGATAGAGAATCAGGTGCATAACATATTTTTTTTTTTTCTTCAGCCCAGCTCTGGATCTGTATATGATTAAGAAACCAAATTAGGAACTGAATGACCGAGAGTCTGAAATGCACGTTTCTTCTCCTTAAAGAAACCAGCTGAATGAATGATAGAAAGACACTGGATCTGTAATTCTGAATCAGTTTGAAGAATTTGCACAGGACTAAAAAGCCAGTGCAGTAATAGTTTTAGTCCGTATTTGTGATTCACCTCCACAGAGCAAAATATTTGGCTATAAATACATAAGAAAGATGGCTTGCAAAATACTTTTCTGTAATTGCTATCATCAATGACATGTTTGCAAATATAAATATTTAAGCTCTTATCTAAGAAAGATGAACTTGACTTCGGAAAGCAAAAATTGTCAAAGCATAGTTGATACTAGATTTTTATATATTCACATGCACCGTACTTAAACAAAGCGTAAATTTATTTCAAAATCTTGCTTATGCAAAATTTTAATTAATGGATTTCAAATTATCACAAAATATTGAAAAGTTCTGAGTTCATCACCAAATTTACTTTCCTAACAGTAAAGCTTTCACATTATTGATGATGATAACCCATTCCTATACTGCAGATACTGTGTTCCCGTCATTTGAACAGACTACTATTCTGTATATATCCCTCTATTTAAATTCTGGTCTAAATTTTCAATTATGTTATCACATGGAATAGGATATTAGCACTATTATTCCTCATAAATCCAAGCCACAAAATAATGAGACAAATGAGCATCACCCAGAAGCCTCTGAAATATCCATAGGGAAGATGCAAGCTCTCTTGTATGTAATGCTTTATTTATTTTTTGTATTTTGATGCTGGTGAACAGTATCTCCACAAAAGTGACATTATAGGGTTGGAACTAAGGACCGTATTCTAGGAAACAAATCAAATCAAATCAAAACAAAGAATACTCATGAAAATGTAGCCTCAGATACAATACAAAATATGTTATTAGCTGCTATTTGTTTTAAGAGTTGTACAACAATTTGTTCTAAATTACTTGGTGGCAAAGTATAAAATTGAGTAAATCTTAAGATCCTAAAAATTAAGTGTTTCGTTGAGGTTTTTAAATTAGTGTAAGAAATGCAGAATGATTTGTCAATACACATCTAGTAAAGGGTAAAAAGCTTTATATTGGAAGAATCCAACGGTAGAGAGAAACATTACGCATTAGGTGGAAAAAGGACACTAGTGGCTGCACAACAAATGCCATCCAAGTTAGACCCACATCCATTAGTTCGACTAGGATGGATCAGACATCATCCAGAAAAATCCCAGTGATAGAAGTAGGACAAATGCTTGTTTCTTAAAATTGTTTCCCTCTGTCCTCTTCAGGGGAAGAAAAATAAAAGAGTACTTTGGACAGGTATGCATAGAACACGGTTCTTTGCAATTTGATATGCATTCTTATGATTAAAGTCCAAAATAAAACCAGTGCAAGAGATGAGACAGATGTCTGCAGATTTACTAGTACTTGTATCAATAAAAATCTCAATGATTATTCAACAGCTGATTTATGAATGACTAAGACTGAATAATTAGTAGAAATCTATACTCCTCAATGCACATTGCATAAATAGGGAAAAATCCTATCTGACTTCCCTATGAGAGCTTTTCCATTGACTAAATAGTTTCTTGACCATGTCATCCTTAATGCATCCTCTAAAATGTTATCCTCCCTGTGTTGCTCATTGCCAACTCTTGCAATATGTTCAAAAGTCCCACAGTGATGTAATTTTTCACTTTTAATATCAACAACCGGACTCAAGGGAAGGGATACATGAGAATATTCAGTTACAGTTATTAGGGTGGGAGGGAGGAGGAGTGAAGGAGTGAGACGTGAAAGTATTTTATTTTTTTTTCTTGCAGATCTGTTCAGAGAAACCCCAAAAATATCAGTAGCATGCATTCAAAAACATTGGAAAATATGTCAGTCAAAAAAGGAACACAGAAGCTTTATGCAAAAAATAACAATAGAACTGGCAACTTCACAACTCTGTGTGGATAAACACTTGATTTTTCTTACCAGTCTTGATAGACAGTGTAACAATGGATGTAGTGAGATTGATAAGAAAAGGCTCTTGTGGATTACCTGAGATGTCTATGAGTTTGGAAAGGGAATCTTTCTTTTACTCGGGAGAAAGGATAAAATGCAATTTCTATAAAAACATGCCTGGATAAGACTCAGGTGGCCTCTTGCTGAGCTGGAGTGCATGTTCTGCTACATCTGGGTGTTGAGGGTGTGCTGCCCCTGCTGTGTGGCTGAATCGCCCCTGTGACAAGGAGACACAGAGTCCCCTCCATGCCGCTGTTGAACAAGAGATGTGTAAGGGCCCAGGAGCAGCAGTGGCCACCAGTACCAGAGAAAATGGCCACAGAGCTGCCACCAGTACCAGAGAAAATGGCCACAGAGCTGCCCCCAGAGAGCAGCAGCAGGAAGTCGCTCGGTCTCAGCTCCACAAGGAAGGGGGTAGCGGAGGGGAGCGGGAAGCGGAGCAGCTGCGGGAGGGGGTCAGGTCACTCAAGGAAAGCCTGCAGCCTCCAGTGGGGCATGGCCTGGAACAACCTCCTTAGCTCCCACCCTGGGGAACCTCCCATCCTGTGGCACCTGGATGCCCCACTCCCATCTGGCTTCAAGATTTCTTCTGTCTTTCTGTGACGCACAACTACTTTGACTTGAAACTAGTTGTGATCAACCTTCTTTGGAATCTCAGGTTGCTAAGTAATTACTGAACTTTGGTTGTCGATAAAATCTGACAAAAAAGATTTTGTGTCGAAATGTTCCTACAAACGAAGAATAGTAACTGAAATATTGAATCCTTAGATGCTACAAGCCAAGTTTCACCTTCATCCTCATTCAAGCCATTTCAAAAATGTATCATTTACATTACTGAGGGTGGAATTTTACTCTGGGTTGTTCAAATAGCCTGCTTCAGATGATTGTTTCTTAACCATTATTCCAATTAAGTTCTAGAAAGGAGTCAGACACTGTCCTTCCATCCTTTCATAAGCACTTAGAGACATAAAATCCATATGCCTTTCACTCACTCTACTGTTATACATCACAAGTTTTACACTTCTTTTTACAGTTCCTTTTATACCCAGAACAACGATTTCACTGTGTGTAAAAGCTTGTGGTGTATGTAATGGCAGGATAAACAATTACAGACTGTAGATGACATATTGTACAAAAGGAGGGATGAAGTGCAGCCTGAATGACTGTGCAGACTAAAGGCAATAATAGCAGGGGAGTGCAAAGGAGAGAAATAAAGGAGGTGAAAGCAAGTGTTAGATTTGTTTGGCAGTCTATTTTCTAAATAGAGTGAACTGACAGAATAAATTGACAGCACAGTATTCCCTTTTACTTACTTAAAGCCTGCCTAATGATAGAGAAGATAGTTTACTATGGCTTAAATTAGACATGTAAACCGAGAATCTCAGAAGTATCCATACACCCAATTTCCTGTGAAATAACTCTGTTAGGTTTTAGTCTCCTGAAGCCTGAGTTCATAAATTGTGAAACAGGGGGAAAATATGAGGCATGAAAAATTTCAGTGATCAGTGCTGCATCTCTATGATAGGCAAACTGAACCTTTATGTTAATAGATAGTGAATGTAGAGGGAGGTCTGTATAGACCCTGAAGGGAGCAGCTAGTACCGAGGTCAAATGGAATTGGCAGGGCTGAACAAAGGCCAGCCAAAGGGAGAAACCAATATGTCTGTCACACTATATTCCTTCTACATCCATGGCTTCCGATATCCACTTTTTGGCAGGACAGGGTCCACACAAGTTCATGATAGGAAATCCCGTCAGCAAAAAGATAGGCTTGCTTCTCTTCAAGATTGTTTACTTCTTGTTTACTTTTAAATAAGTCCCAGGCTTGGCTACATTCCAGTGAAGTGGGATCCAAATAAATATTGTCATTTCTTACTTAAAAATATTTTATTTTCCTAGTGACAAGGAGAAAAATAAGCTCTATCTCTTTGCTTTGCAAACATAGGAAGCAAGATAATTATTATATCATTATTATAATAGGTCTGTAGCCTGGTTTCGTGAGAAAATAATTCTCTCAGTCTCTCCCTGAAATCCTTAGAACTTGTTGGTCAATTTTGATCATGTCTAACAGAGGTGTAGGTGATATGATCAGGTAAGCATCAAAAAAGTAGAAAACTGTATATAGAGAGGCTTTTAATAAAGCCTGCAATGAAGGGAAGAAAGATGAGTCAAACCAGCAGTTTCCGAGGGACCTTTTTAAAACACATATTTCAAGCATTACTGGTTCTTTATAAACAAACTCTTGACAAACTCTTTCTGTACCCTATTTTCCATACAGGAATTGTCTCTTACATTAAGCAGACTCAAGTCTTTTTAAACCTTAGAGATCAACATAGGAGAAAGTTATTATAAATGCCCAAACCCCAGGAAAATTTTAATAGAAGTTCACTCTTGTATGCACAACTACAAATCTAACTACAGGACTTGAATATTAAAGGAATCAAGCTTCATAACTTCTGCTCAGATGGAATTACTTTTCTGGTTTTATCTTACTGGTATTTGGTAGCCCTCATCATGGCCTAAAAATTATAGAAGGCGCTATACAAACACAGAACAAAAATCTGTTCCCTTGCCAGAAAACTCACTACCTTGAGTAATTATCTGGCTCTGGCTGAAGGAAATGGGAAAGGGAGTGGGAGAAAGAATGGAAAAGGGAGAGAGGAAATGTTACACATTACTCTGTTTTTTGCTGTTATAGAAATGATTTTTTACCTTATTTTCTTTTAGCAGTTTTAAGATCATAAATAGATTTCATTACAGTCAGTTGATTTTCACCTAGTTGTGCTATGACAACTATGATCAATTTTAGACAGAACCTGATGTACAGCTTTCCTGTTGTATAGAACTATAAAATCTAAAATTGACAAATTCATCCCTGGCAGAACTGTGTAAACTTCAGCCACACTCCAAATATACTCATGTAAATAGTTGTTTTTAAATAGTAAACACAAAAAAAACTCTCCGCCTCCCCTCCTAAAAAAAGAGAAAATTCGGATTTTGATTCCTTCTTGTGTGAAACAAATTAATTTAGAATTAAATATAAAAATTTTAAAACGATGTTTAAAAGAACACAATTTATTTGAGAACTATACTTGTTTCTCTAAAGATGCCACTGAGTAAAGTGCTGAGAATTATCGACTTTTACCTGAACACACACAGTCATCTCATCAATTTTGAGAACAACTCCAGAGCCATACAAATAGGATTTACATTTACATCACATTGAAAGACATTAATTTTAGTACATAGAGGAGGGAAAGTAAAAATTTTAGATGAAATAATTATAATTATTTGTTTTGTCAAAATTAGCAGCCTCAAAGCTAATGTCATTGTGACTTTGTTGTTTCTATGCATGTATTTTTTGCAGTGCCCTAAAGAGATTTCAATTAATAGTTCAAGCTCTGGCTACAGTAAAGATAACATAGAAGTCTTTGAACCAAGAAGACAGTTGTAGTCCTTTAGGACAATAAAGATTATAAAGCTCTGGAAGAACTTGACAGCTGGGGAAAAGAAATCTCAGTGGGCAGGAAGAGATCTAGCTATTCAGTGTCTTTCTAGAGTTTATTAAACAAATCCAGAATGTATGATTTCAGTGGGCCTTTCCAACACTGCAGGAATGACCTTCAAACCACTCACCAACTTGTATTTGCCCCTCCATTGTTCTTTCTTCCATCAAAAGAAGCAAAAACAAATAAAAAAATAATGGCAGCAAATGAAGCAAAACATTTACTCCTGCTCCTTGCCCTAGCCTCTGATACAAGTCTCCTTCCTAGCAGGAGAAAATACAGGACACTGGTCATTTTCAAATTATGTTTATGTATATTATTATACACGGTTGTGATTAAATAGATATATAGGCAAATCGATGGTCAAACCACAATTTTTGCCAAAAAGAAATTTACAATACTCTTTCTAAAAATTAAAATTGAATAGTTCAAATATTGCTTTGGAATGTTTTGGATGGTTTCAGGGCTTTTCTTAATATTAAAAAAATAAATAAGTTCAAAGCATGAACTCGGAATGGCAGAACTCAGAATGGCAGTTTTTATTTTGTAGCGCATACTCCTAGAGAGTTATACTGATTTTTATGAGTAAGTAAAGGACACAGAAAATTGTTGACAGGTGACTGAACATGATATTTTTCAAAGCTACTTCATTAAAGCTGTGTCAATAAAAATCACAATTTTTTCACTGAAGATTATTGATCCGAAACTCTATACCACCATTTCTGTGCTAATGAAAGTGTGATACATACAACAATAAGTGGCAGTGAAACTGCAATAAGTTTAGAGAAGCAGTGCTTCAAATCAAGCCCATTGACACTGGAACTGTTTCTCATTATATGGAAATGAATAAGCTGCTATGAAAATGCTCACATGAAACTTAATGTAGAATATTATTTTCCTCTGTGTCTCTCATTTTCTGCTTAAAAGATGCCCCTGCTGAAATAATTAAAACACGAATTTTACTTAAAACTTAGCCTTGAAACATATACCAGAAGTTTTATTATATAGAAGATGTAATAAAAGAAAATTTTCGGCCTAATTTCATGAATTCTGCTTCAAGACTGAACCAGTATTAGATAAGTTAGAAATGTGTACTGCTAAGGAACAAATTCCAATGGTGTCTTAAATGACATTTTATTTACATTAATAATGTTAGTGGCATAATTTTTACAAATTGGTGTGGTTGGGGGATTTTAGTAATTTCATCTTTGGCATATGAGCCTTCTCATTTAATGTTCAGAAAATTAAGATTTTAGTTGGGTACAAGTTAAATATTAAAAAGTAATTAAATTCTGTCTATGAAAAACCATGTTGTCTTATATTTAATTTCATGTTGAATGGGAATGAAAGCCAAATTTAGGACTTTTTGTGTTGCACAAAATATTTGTAACACATTCATTTACAAGTTAATGGAAATATTTTACTTTTTACCCTTATAATTCTATGTGCTACTGCACAGATGTTATTCTAGTAATTTTATGGAAGAATTTAATGTGAAACTGGTTCTTGAAACATTTTTAGTCAAACTAGCACATTCCATGGGACCTTTTTAAAACACACATTTCAAGCATCACTGGTTCTATACAAAAGCTTGAAAAAGCTCTTTCTATACTCTATTTTCCATACGGGAATTGTCTCTTACGTTAAGCAGAATCACAGATTTCTGTAGAGCTGCATCATTTTGCATTAAGCAGCTCCTTCCTCACAGCCATCACAAACACATGCACACGTGCCCCTGTGGGTGCGAGTCTGCTTCGTGGGAGGTACATTTGTAATGCAGACATTCTGATGGAGGTGGCACATACAACATCAATTTGATCTTAAGTTTCAGTTTGAAGGATTTTAAGGCCTGTGTATTACATTAAAACTGTCAGAAAGTTGCTTCTTCTGGGCCCGCAGGTGAGCTAGCGGGTACAGATAAGCAAATAGCAATGAGACGTTAGTTCTGAGCCCCTCTGTATGGTCCAAGATTATTCACTCTGATCACTCTGCTTTTTTTGTATGATGCAGTTTCCTGCAGGGATTTTGAGATGCAGGTCAAAGTGAGAAAAATCTTTGAAGTATTCAATTTATATGGATGAACCACAGCCAACCAAAATGATTCTTTGACAAGCTGTGTGTAGAATTCATCCTGAAGTGCCAGCAAATCATTCCAGAGGGGAAGGATGGATAAACTATTAAATTTTGTTCTTGATAAAAAAAAATATAGGGAAAAGGGAGAGAAATCACGTTTTAATATAACAAGCTATATCCTTATTTCCTATACAAACTGTGTATCAACACCAAAGCCCTGTAGTGGATCTCATAGAATCTACCTGTCTATGAAAACAGTAATTCCTTTTCATGAAAAAAACAATGTGAGATCAGCAATGAAATGAAAGAAAATAACTCAGGGTAAATAGATACATTTGAAATGCACTCAAGATTTTTCAGCTTCACCATCATTATGAACATGAGTAAAAACACCTAGAAAGTGACTTGTGGTAATCACACACATACCCAGAACATCCTTGATTGTTTCTGTCCTTCTTAAACCGGGGATTTTTTCTGTCTTAATGCCACAGTAGCACCTCATCGTTTACCTTATGAGCATTCCCAAGCAGCAGTGAGGATTACAGAATGCTGAAAAACTTAAAACACAAATTGGCCAGCAGTGCAGAGATGATTTATGACATATTTTTCAACTAGTTCCAATAATTCAGATTCATGGAGGAAAAAAGTATAGATATGTAGTCAGGATGATAAGTGCTCCTGCTTCTTCTGTGGAATTGGAAACCAGAGAAGTGCTGGAATCAATATGTTTTATTAATCATGTAAGTATCAGAAAATTGTATATTTTAGTGTATAGATTTAAAATTGTTTCTACGTTTACATTTTCTTAAACTCAAGAAATTAATTAAAAGTGAAAAGTGATTGGTAGGAAAGAGAGAAATGAGAGTTCAAAGAGCAATAATGAACTGTAGAGATCATCATTCAGAGATGCCATTGATACCAGATATTTTTAAATTAATTACTTCCGTTTACTTGGTGACATCCAGTGCCGCATTGACAAAAAATGGTGACTGGTTATGATTAGATGCCATTCTTGCAAAAATCACCTTTGGAAACCGTTATTTTGCAGACTGATTCTAAGGTGTCAGTGAATCACTGTCTCACAGCTATATTTCATAAACAAGAGACAGTGCTTTCTGGCAATAGAAATAGTTATCTAAAGTTGAAATTGTTGCAGGGAGGGGGAAAGAGTCCCTCTCTAGTGGAACAGAGAAATAATCTTTCTTTTTTTGCAGCTAACCAAACCTTTGAGGAATACAACTAAAATATTGAGTTCTGGATACAATTTTTTTTGTTTTCTTTTCTCTTTTTAATTAAGACTTTGGAGTGATGTTGGAGTGCTTCTAATGTCTGCTGTTCCATTCCAGTGCGCAATGACTGAACAATGCCAAGTGTTTTTCTGAGCTCACACAGTGGACAGTTCTACCTGTTACCTCTGAGTGAGACTGTAGAGTTACCTATTGTCAGATATGCAAGGAATTAAAAATGTACAGTGTCATTTAGACATCAGAATCTGACTAGCAATTAAATTTATCTTTGAAAATAGAGTTCATTATTGCATGTTCATATATTTAGACTTTTAGGATGACTGGATGAAATACAGATTATTCATAAAATACTATTTTCATGTGGCGGTAGTTTCCAAAATCCAATTTCTATTTGATAGTTGATTACTTTTTAATTGCCTTTACCTTAAAAACATAGCTACAAAAATTGGTATTGATCAATCTCCCCTGCTAGCAACCAACAGTGAGAATCTCAGTCTAAACAAGTAACCATTCCCTTAGAAATCAGAGAGTGAGCAGGCAAGGCAGAATGGGACAGACTGCTGGGCTCTTAAAGACACTATTTGAAATGTTGCTGTTGAGGTTAACCTTGACTTCAGTCTGTGACTTCTATGAAGAACAAGGAATGTATTTGAAAATGTAATAAGAACGTTAGGGATCCTGTACTTGGGTAAAATTTTGGTGTCCCTTGAGTCAATAGCACCTACTTCATTTCAAGTTATGGTAATAATTTTAATTTATGTAAATATTCTTAACCACCTACAACAAAAGGATGTCTATGATAACTGTCAAAGATGGACAGTCAAATACAGTTCTCCGATGCAGTCAGGTTATCTGAACAGTTATTATTAAAACAAACAAGCAAACCACCCCAACCCTCCCAGAGAAACTGTTCTGGCAACTCCTTATTTTATGAATACAGCTGAATTCTTGAAGGCAACATTGAATGTGTTTGATGATCATGGCATAAATCTACAGTAAAAATCCACTGAATTATTGATCCAGAACTGATATTCTTTGTTATTCTGTTAATATGAATGATAAAGACCATTATCAACAATGTTAAGAAAAACTTGTTCTGTCTAGTTTTCTTTGGTGCTAGCACTGTAAATTTAAAGGAATGGGATCTAGATCTTTTCTATTTGCCCAAAATAATGTATTCTGTTAGAAAATATCTATCCATTGAAATAAGTAATTTCAATCTCATGTCTAGACTTTTTAAAAAAACCCTTAAATAGCTCAATAAGGTAAAAAATAATTGTTTTGAGTTTTCCATATTAAAAGTGTTTAAAATTTAGAGTTATGTTTTGAAGTCCAGTAATTTAAAAAATCTTCTAAATAGATTTTTAAAAATTATTTTAATCACATTTCTTTTCTCTTAACTGATGTTTCAGATAAAATCATAATGAAGTTCAGTATTTTGATTTATATGCCCACTAAGGTCAGGGTGCTTGAAATTTCAGAAAAATAAGTTCAGAGGACAGAAAAATGTTTTTGTTAAGGCAGTTCTATATGTAAATTTAAAATTCTAATTAATTCAATCTTGAAAGTTCAAATTCTAAACACCTTTTTTAATCTTTGGTCAGATTCTTAATATCCACAAAGGCTCACCGATACAGGTTGTGTCAAAGCTGTGTTTGACATCCCTATACTAACTTTAAGTTTTATTTCTAACATTTATACACACTTCTGAAAGCAGTAGAAAAAGAAAAAAAAAAAACAACACTTTATTGCCCTGGAATTTAAATTTGTTACTATGGAAAACACATCTGATGAAAGAGTTACCTCCACTACTCCATTTATTTCTCACTTCATTATGCAATGCCAGCAATGTCAGAGGGGAGTAAGAAACTTGGAAAAAGGTATGAAAGAAAAGTTTTTCTTTCTGCTTTTTTGAAAACAAGTAAACAGCCTCCATAAGACCATAGACAGTAGAAAACTGAGCTTCCCTTTTCTCCAGAGCTCTCTTCTATTCCATGATTTTCTCAGCTTGAGTGAACGTTCAAATACTGAACATTTCCAACGTTTTGTAATTTCACAGCAGAATTGAAATTTGTAGGCCTCTTTTTTCTCATTTCATTGCTAACCTTCATTAACCTGTTGTCTCTCCATGTGCAGATCACAGTCTATAAGGAGGTCATGAAAAGCCATTAATGGCTTTTAAAAGCCAGTTGAGAAATATTATTCATTGAAACTTTTAGTATAATGTAAGGCAGAGAATATATCCTGCCTTCCCTCATTTTGTATCGACATCTGTCAAGCTCTTGAATGACACACATACATGTAGACAGGTTATATAAATGCTCATGATTAATAGATAAACATCCTTACCCCTACTTTAACTGAAAGTGCAGTAGCACCAACAAATTATGTCCAACCCAAGTTAAAGATTACCAGTTAATTTGTTAAGAACATTAAACTAACCTATTCAATTTCCTGTTGGTGTTAAAAAAAAAAAAAAAAGAAAAAAAGAAGACACAATAAAATATTAACTTTAAACAAGCCTACTTATGAACCACTTTTTGGTGGTATATATATATGCATAAATAGATTATTTAAGCCATTAAGTCAATCCAAAAGGGGGAGGGAGTAGAGATGTGTTTTCTTGTTCAGTGGATCTTACTCACAAATCTTCTTTACGGTTAATAATAGCAATACTCTGAGGAAAAGGTCTTTTTTTGTGTGACTGTGATTTTCTGTATTAACTATAATTTGTATGAAATGTGGAAGTCTTTGAATTTTCATTCTTCTCACAGCAGTAGTCACACAATTTAAAAAATAAAGTTGATTTCCTTGATCATATAATGATAATGATTCAAAGTTGTCACTAAAGTTTTTGAGTCAGAACATTTTGAATGAATTTGGGTTAACAGCAACAGACACTACCTCCACTACTTTTCTCAGAGGCCACTGGGACTAAATAATCTCTGCCTACATCATCTTGCATCCTCAGTGCTCTTTTAACAGTGTGTCTTTACCCGTCAGACACACTGTAAAAATCCAAAGCATACATTTTCACATCTATTGAACATCTGGTTAAGTGTTTTTCACTAAGCAAATTCAATTTTTGCTAGATGGAACTTATGCTGCTACTGCCTTAAGAATGCAGGAGACTTGCTCACTGCCACGTGGCCAAAACACTTCCATAAGAAAAGCTCTATAAAACAGCTGGTGGCGTAATTTTCTTGGTTATTCATTTTTCAATGTATGATACATCCCTATAGCAAGCTAACAAACTAAATAACTCAACAGTAATTAAAGCTATGTTAATTATATCTACCAGCAACACGGCCACCTTCAAATCTGTCCTCAAACACTGAGTTTGCAAATCACAGAATGGCAGAGGTTCGAAGGGACCTCCAAAGATAATCTGTTTCAACTTCCCTGCTCAAGCAGGGCCTCCAAGAGCTGGTTGCCCAGGACCACATCCGGACAGCTACTGAGGTCCAGAAAGAAATTAGAACATTTCTAGTTTCAGAAGTAGCAGAAGAAAATGAGGGTGTTGTGAAGGATGTAAAGAAATCATAGAATAACATGATGTTTTTGTGGCATATTTTATGATCTGACACAAAGATTAAATAATTAAAGTGCTGTAGAAGTAGATAAGAAGGAGAAAATCTGAGTCTTGTAGGTTTCACCCTCTCTGCAAATTTTAGATTTAATTTAAGAGAAAGCCATCACAAGAGATTCTAGGATATTTCTTATCTGCTAGGTTAGCAAAACAAAGATTCAAACCATAAATATATTTCCTAGATCAGTCTAAGAACCTGAAATTACACACACCAATTTTACTGCTAACTGTAGCCAACTCAGCCCTTCATGTGAAGTTTTACAAGATCGTCACTTAAAACATCAGATTTTCTTGCATATGAGAAGAATATTCTTGCCTTCAGTTGCTATGTGTATAGATACACATAAACTGGATGGAAAATCAACCTGAAAGCTATGGTGTAACACAGAGTTTAATTAATTGTTTTTAGTTGTAATTCACAACACATTTGTAGGTAAGTCACTCCTGGAAGACTGACCACTTACTGCTCTTCTCGTTGTTTCCCCATCTCAACACCTATGGGGTGCTCCCCTCCCTCTTTGCTGCCATCACCTTTACTCCATCAAAACCATAAGTGATTCTGAGACCAATTATGTAATATTCTAAATAAGATTTGAATCAAAGTCATATCAAAATTATATACAGATAAAATGAGCTATACCTGTGCGTATTTAATTCAAAATGTTGAAATTTTAAGTTGCTAATTAAAGACATTAGTGAAAGTCAATACAGCATTATTTTAATGACTCCAAGATAATCCCAGAGCAATCAATTTAGATCAGAATGAGTTTATTGTAAAGTGCCAAAGGTGGGGGAAAAAATGCTTCCTTAGCACTACAAAGTAACGATTTCTCAAATGAATAATGCCTGTTCAGAATTTAACTGGATAATTACTTCATTTGCATTTGCTAAGGTGATAAGAGGAATGAAAACACAGCTCAGAGGGATATGATGTAAGTGTTAAAAGGTGACATGCAAAAGACAGTGTTACTCAAAGTTCTGGTTTACCAACTGAGTCCATTTTAAAAACAACACATCTATTAACCCAAGCATCCTGGTGGAAAGAGAAAAAGCAGAATGAATATGTAATAGAAAAATATATTACATCGCAAGAATTTCTGACATGCAGTTCAGAATGACTGAAGGCTGAACCAGTCAGATATATTTCCATTCTTGTTTGTATATAATGAATTTGAAGATTGACTAATAGAACAAAAAACTTTGAGATCTATTTCCATATCTGTTATTGCAGTCTTGCAGAACAGAAATTGTGCTAGTCATGGTCACACCTGCAGAAATAATATTAATTTGAAGCAAGAAAATTAATTTCAGCCATTTGTAGTTGCCCTGGAATGACCCTTTCTTTTATTGAAGGTGAAGACTCTCTCTGTTTTTCAGCTTTAGGCTATCACGTTTAGTTTTCGAAAAAAAGATTAAGCACCTGTCTATCTTCAAGTGGAGAAGCTAGATTTTTGAAATATGTAAGATTGTGTATGTGTTGTGATCACTTTCACCTCTAAAGCTTTCTAGCCGGTGGGGCATAGCCACAAGCCCAGTATATTTCTGCTGGTGGTATATGCTTTGTACTGGTATTTTGTGGACCCGGGCTACATCTTTACATAGTATGTGAGGGAAATAAGATTTTTCTGAGGATTTGAGTTCTGGTGAATCTGAACCCCATTATTTTTAGGGCAAAAGACCTCCCTTGTGGCAATATTTACAGTGTCGCACTTGTTTAAACATGCAAACAGAAAATACATACGAGAACTGTAGATTTCAGTTCTTTGTCCAACTGTTATGCATTGTTCTGGCATATTTCATGTTCTAAAACTGGGGCATATATTTATACTTTAGGATAGCTGTAATTATTTTAACATTGTAAAATATTTCTCCTTTGAAGATGAAATAATTTGCCATCCATGTTGGGTTCAGCAGTATTACTAATAGCTAAAGTGCTGACTCCTTTCTGAAAGAGGGGCCCAGCATAAGGAAATGAAAAGGGTTTGGAACTGGTGGGGAAAAAAAAACTTGAAAAGCTCTTGAGTCTCCAAAAGTCTCTCTTTCTCAAAATGCTCCAGAAATGCATTCCACTTCTCCCTCTCATCCCACCCCAGGCTTCCTCCTATGTCCACTATGATCATTTAAATAATATTGTAATGATTAAGATAATTTTTTTACTTTTATGCTCCTTCTTGTTCTTCTCCTCCCCAAGCTCATATGATATTTTAGAAAAGATACACTATTTCTGCTCTTCATATATTGGATTTCTTTTAATCTAAAACCCTTCTCCTTCATTCTTGTTAGTCAAATCATAACCGTAGTTTATCATTGCCAGTATTATTATCATTGTCTCAAAACAAGACACCAGTTCCTAAACGCTAAAAAAATCATAGATGTACTCATTAAGGGAAGGTATTTCTGTTTTGTTTTGCTGGATTTCTTTTTAGTTTTTCAGACAGAGAACAGGATAAAGGAAAGAAGTATATATATAGTTAAGTAAAATATTATTTCTTTGAAGAAATCTCTCAACAGTCATAGGATATATTTCTAAATCCTTCAACCTCATGATGAAAATTTACTTTCTCTCAGGTGTCTGTCTCGGAAGGTACTGGAGCTTTTGAGTTTCATTCACTGTGTAAGAAACTCTAAATAGTTACCTTCTATATCCATTTAGATGCTAAAGAGATATTCATGGAGTATTAGTTAAAGTGACGTTTTTGTCATCTGTTTTATTTCCAAGTTAAATCTGTAAGCAGGGTAAGCAAGAACATTATTCTGAACACAATGAGAAAAGATCTCTAACTGTTCTACACATGATGTGCCTACCAGTCTTTAATGAGCCAAGATTAGAAGGCCTCAATGAATAGCAACTTGGAAGGCCGGTAAGGTCATTTCTGCCTCATTCCTGAGTCCTTTTTACATTGTTACAGAGCATTCAAACTAAACATGCAGATAATCAAGGAGGTGCAAGAACATTTTTCTTTATTGAGGAGGAGGGGAGGTAATAACACTTACCTTTTTTCTACCAAAGTGGAAAAAAAAAAAGATTCAAGAAGCTATTCTTAAGGTCAGAAGGTCATAAACTTTTTTTTTTTTTAAAGAAAGAAAGAAAACTCGTCTTAGACTCATTAAAATCAATGATAAATTTCAAAGTGATGAAAAAGAAAAAATCAAGCTGCAAGAAATAATAATGTGAAAGATGAAAAGATGACTAACAAAGTTGAAAGCCAGCCTGGTGGAGACTGAGACTAATGTCAGTCTGTACTGATCAGAGAAGGAAAGCCAAAGGTGTAGCATGTCCTATCAGAAAGTGACTCCATCTGCACATAAAAAGAATATTTTGCAGTGTTCCTTTTCTGCAATACCCTTTTCTGCAATAATGGTTCAATTTTGGTGTAACAATATTACCAAAAATATGGATTTGCAATGTTTTATAAAATGTTGTGATAACAGGATGTTAAAGCATAGAGGAGGCATGGAAGCAATCTGGATTATAGTGCACGTCTACCCATTTCTTTAAATGAAAGTTGTCTGGCCATGAGGACTTCCCATTTTTTATTTCTTAGTACTGGATGCTATCTGATATATAGGTATATATTGTGCTGATAGTTGCTGTGTATAATTTGTGACCTTCTCAGGTGTTGACATGCTGGCAACTGGAAAATCAAAAGCTGGATTGGTTTCTGTTTTCTAAAGCCCTTTCCTAGGGAAGCGCAATGTTGAAGCTTTCTTCTTCCTTAATCTAGGTTTCACTTGAGCTCATTTGTCTAAGTTTACTGGCAACTTGTAGACCTTATTCTTAATTTATTGCTATGCAGTTTCACCTTAGATCCCCATTTACTATCTAAGCAAGATAGTAAGGGTGTGTTACCTGTATTAGTGAGAGACTGAAGCAGTTCATGGCTTATTTACATGAGAAAGCTCGCAAACAGCCAAAATATGATAATTGTTGTTCCCTTAGGCCTTTTTACCTTTGTGGTAGACACAGGACCATGAAATCAGCACTCGATGGATTTTTCCTTCTTTTTAATAATTGGTCTGTAGTGGCTCAAGTTTTAACTTTTCTCTTTATAGGAACCTGTCAACAGATGAGATGGAGCTGTGTGGAACCACTGAGACTTTCAATTGCCACCAAATTGCCTATGTTATCAGTTTATTTAAATTTGTTATCTGGTTATGTTTTCATTGCATGTGACTTGTTGGGAGACCAAATATTAGTCAAACCATTTTACATAATGTTAGTTTGATGTTCACCAAGTTTATTTTGTCTTTTTACTGCGAAAAAAATTATATGGGAGAAGCTTTTACTTTTATTATATGGATGTATAATTTTGTCTAAACCAAATTTAGTCTGGGAGTGTATACAATTCCCTCATAATCCAGGACCCCCATGCCAGATTCACCAAACAAATTATGAGTGGGTCTGGTCAGTGAAACAAATCCTTATCTCTACAAGGGGCCTCCAAGGCCCACACAGGGTAAGTGGTAGAATGGGAAGTGGAGAAATTGGACTGTAAGAACCAGCAGCTGAAACTACCTAACAGAGAGACAATGTCCTGGAAAGTGAGGAGCCACAGAGATAAATTAGAAACTGCCCTTTTGAAATGTTCCCATGTAATAAATTAAACTGCAGTAGAAGCTGGACCTAAAGAAACCTGGTACATCTCAGAGCTGAGAATGTTTATCTGGGACCTGCTGGGGTTATCCCAACTATGGCTGTCCTAATTGAGACAACTCAATATAATGGGTCTTATGAAAAGTTAGAAATGGTGTTGTCCTACCATTTCACATCACCCGTGACCCTGACCGAAGAAGGGTCTGGAATTCAAGTAAAAAGTCACAGAAAGTTCCCCCGTATGACCTGTATGAGTGTTCACAAGTCAAATATTCAGCTCTATGAGGAATGGTAGGGACATGTTCAGGTGGGAAAATGTGTTCCCGCTTGAACATGTATGATATACTGGACTCTGATGTAATTCTGGGTTTCCTAACATGTGTCCTAGGAGGGTTTTTACCTCATCACATAGGAAAAGATCCAGGGAAACTAATGGACCACAAGCACAACCCAAATGAACTATGCATGGAGTCCAAGCCTTGTCTGAGACTCAAACTGATAAAAGCTATATTTCATTATGTTGATCATCTGTAGGATTCAGGTACAACGAAGTCATGGTTAAGACACTTTACTCATATACTGAAAATATAATTACATAGACAGGGACAACATTAACTGAAAAGCAAAGAGTGGACAACTGAAGAGCCAATTCTACCACCTTTGCCCTTTTCAGAATGAATCTGAGTAAATATGTCTTTCAGCATACTCTAAATGTCAGTGGATCTTGATATCCTGGACAAATCAGAAGGTAGCCTGCAAAGTGAAAAGTTGCAATGCACTCATGGGGAAACCAGGTAGTAGCTTTTTTCACTTCTTTGAAAAAAGCACAAGAACAAAATATTGAAATTTTGTTGGGTGTCTTTTGTAGGGGTTTTTTTGGGGGGGGGCTGATTTTTGGGGAGGGGGCTTTAGGGGAGAGACAGGGTTTGGTGTGAAATTATCTCTGATTCAAAATCAACAGCACCAAATCCACTTCACTATGTTTTTCTATAGGAGTTTCCCTTAAAATAAATATAGCGAAGAACCTGTCCATTTCAGACCATAAAATTGGTTTGATTGGAAAGTATGTGTCATAAATGAGACCGAAGGTCATGCTGGCAAAATTTGCCACAGCTGACCAATAAATAATTACCTGGGAGAAAGAGCACAATATGATGGCCCCTCATCATGCATTTTAATTATGGGTTTTAATTGCCTTTTGAATCCTATAAAAGTCAGTGGCCTTCAACTCCTTAGCTGTTTTATTTCCTATCTGTACAACTGTGCCAGCATTTGTCTAGCTTCTGTGAAACAGTAGAGGACACAGTGTCTTTTACCAGGGGATGAAAAAATTCAAAAAGCTATATTAGCATATTGTCTTGAATTTTGTCCTATTAAAAAAGTCAGCTCGGCAAAAATTAACTTAGATTTATCACCTAGAGATATAAACAATGAGGATGAGCTAAAAAAAAAAAAAAAAGAAAAATTTGAAATATGAAAGAATACATAATAATGCATATGCAGCTCTCATTCGAGTATTTATTTGTCAGTGATGGAAAAAAACAAAACCATGAAACACAAGCAACAAAACCACCACCCTTTACAACTGTACAGAAAAGAAATTGAAGATCTTTATTATTTTATAGACTATTTAGTACCACAAGTCCAATGGCCCCTAAAATTATTTCAGGTTATTTAAGAGATCTTCGATTTTTGAAAGTTCTATGGAGTTAATTTTTTGATGTCAAAGATCCAGATTAAATTGTGACACTTCAAAGATCCTCCAGGGTCCCACAGATTTACTATGGAATAATTTCTTATTCATTATAGGGATGAAACACAATAAGAATTTCTCTGTTTAATTAAAAAAATGCATGTGTGTATTTATGTAAATTCATCTGTATGGTTTAGAATAACTCTTCCAAAAACTGATTGAAAATGTTCAGAGGGTTTGTCAACAACTCATTCAACAACTTAGAATTCAATTTATTAATTCTTCCATGAAGTGTTATCACTCATATCTGAAGCTTAGTTGCTTTCGTAGCTTGGTCTAACACAGATCTTTAGTTCTGACCCTCCGTGCTCTTTCTTTCTTCTGAAGTTACAAGCCGTGCTTCTTATCTGCATGTGTCAAATATTCAGCCTGCATTACTGGCATAGACGTTATTCATAAATGGAGGTGTTAACTGTGCTGATGAGGTCAAACTGTCTTCGAGAAGTCATTGAAACTGAAGGAAAGGAACAAATGAAATAACTGAAGGACTGGCTGGGAGAGTTGGGGTTGTTAGGTCTTGAAAAGAGAAGGCTCTGGGGAGACCTTAGAGCATTTTCCCATGCCTGACAGGGGCCTGCAATAAAGATAGAGAGGGACTTTCTACAAGAGCATGCAGTGAAAGGGGTTATGGCTTCAAATGGAAAGAGAGTAGGTTTAGCACAGGTATTAGGAAGAAATTCTTTATTGTGACGGCGGTGAGGCACTGGAACAGGCTGCCCAGAGAAACATCCCTGGAAGTGTTCAAAGCCAGGCTGAATAAGACTCTGAGCAACCTGGTCTAGTGAAAGGTGTCCCCCCCTGTGCCTGTGGCATGGGTATTAGAAGTAGATGTTTTTTATGTTCCCTTTCAACCCAAACCATTCTACGGTCCTGTGGTATTAAAAACTTTCAATAATTGTAGGCAACCCTGTGAAAATGTATTCATCTTTGTAAGAAAGAAAGAAAGAAAGAAACAAACAAACAAAAAACCAAACCCCTCCCCCCCACCCCCCCCCAGTTAACATAAAAAGGTCTTTTTCATGACCCATCTTTGAATTGATATTGAAATATTTGGAATTTACTTGAAATTCCTGCTGAAAGTGCAGAAGAAAAGAGGACTTTCTGTGATTTAACAGGAAGTGCAAGAAAAAGGTTAGCTTTCCAGGAGCTTTTGCAAGGTAGTTTGGTCTCCATGAAGTTCATTCAGATTCTAGATTGAGGAACTAAAGAAAATTATGGAGTCAGGGAGAAGACTCACTCACAGTGTGAAGCTTCTCATAAGCTGTTGCATTGAGAAATTATATCGCTAATGTCTGGATATTTTATACACATAAATATTTCACCTTACACCGTACAATAGCAAACAATTTTTTGACAAAATTATAGACTTTTTATAGAATGATAAATTTTTTAGTTTTGTGTGTGTGTGTGTGTGTGTGTGTGTGTGACCTGTTACTACTACAAACAAATCCCAAACTAAATTACTGTAGTCAAATACCCATTCTATCTGAAAACCAGACATCTTTGGAAGAAGAATGTTTTTTTTTTAATGGAAAGTACTATTTTCTTCTTAATTTAAAAAACATTAAATATTAAAAAAAAATATTAATCCCTTTGGGATTATATATTTCCTTCTTCTATATAAACTGAAATTTTTGTCCAATATTAATCTCCAATAGTTTATCATGACACCAAGAGAAGATACGTAAAAAATTATTCTCAATGCAAAATGAAAAGCATAATTAGAAATACAAATAAAATAGGAATAGAAGGATAAAACTAAGTAGCTATGTGATATTCCTACGAAATACCACAAAATAATTTTGCAAACAAGGTATTTTTATTATTATTTTTAGCCAAAATGTAACAACAGTAATTTTTAATTCAGGGACAATCATCTTTCATTTCCAAGCTTTTACTGTAAAAAAGTAAATTTTCTCTGAATAAAACATGAAAAGCAACTAAGGAATGGTGGAAAGTACCCAGTCTTCTGATTCTTGGTCTCTTGAAGCAGAGAAGGTCTCTTGAACCTGGTGCATTAATGTCCATGGTGAGATTCCCTTTTGCACTGTAGAGAACAGTCACATATAGTTTTACCTTTTAATATAAGGCAAGGTCCTGGCTGCTTGACCTTTGTACCCTCAGTTTCTGGTGAATAAATGTTCATACCCATATCCCGTAGATATAAATACAGATTTCTTATATGGATTATCTACATCTTGTGCAAACATTAAGTAACTTTTCTTATGACAAAAGTGTGTTCTGCTTTATGTATGATGAGTCAAAGCTATTCCTCTGGACAGATTAACAGCTGCAAAGCTTTATTCCTGGGATCTACAACAGTGCAACCTGATCTTGATGGTGAATTGTATTTACAGCAATAATCCAGTAACAGAATGATAAAGACTTTTTGTATTTTTGAAAGCTTAAGTTTCAGTGCTTGTCTTGGAGAGAAAACCTATCACTCAAATATTTCCTGACCTCCACTGTATGCAAAGGTGAAAACAAATCTATAACCATAGCCAAAACCCTTATGTTTATTCATAACTAAACTACTCACAGAATGCTCATTAAATGCAGTCATTACATATTAGGTTGTGATCCCTGGCTCCAGGTGGCAGAGTACATTTTACCTTCCAACCCCTTGTTTTAATTAAACTTAGGAAAAAGATGATAATTTTGTTTAATATGCTTAAAGTTGAGTAACTGAGAGCATTTCTGAGGCTTGTCAGCACTGAAAAACATACACAGTTTTGTCAACTACTGGCTGCTAGTATGTCACAAGGAAACCAGCTGCTCCTGTGAACCACAGCCTTCTGTCCCAAAAGTGTCTTAGGCATTCTGTGAGCAAAGCGGTCTTAAACCCAGTCATGGATGTATTTACACAAAGTCACATTGGCTGTCACTACAGAGAACGCAGAAACAGCCTCAAGGACCAGCTTGCATTTATATTTGCTGCCTGCACATCTAATTTATCTCCTCTCCTATTTGTGAATGCCTTTTTCTGCAGAGTGCACCTTGGATCATGTACAAGCGATGCTAATTAGAGGGACCCTTGTCTCTGCTGTCAGATCTAGGCTATCTTATCTGGCCTTGAAAAGATGGGTGACTGGGACAGGTCCATATCCTTCTCACCAGCACCATGATAGATCATCTGCTAGCAGAGCAGATGGGATTTGTAGATGGCCTTAGTTAAGCTTTATGCTGGCAGCCTGCAGAGGAGACACAGAGCCAAAAGACATGCCAGATCATGAGCACAGTCCCAGGTTTGCTTTGTCAGAGAGCACAACAGTGATTAACCTCAGTGGTGTTTTACCTACAAGGATCAAGACCACAGCTGGTAACACACAAGATATGGAATTAATGCAGAAACAACTGAAGCTGTATACCTAGACAGGTTTTCTGGTTAGGGACATTAAAACTAAATCATTCCTTGGAGGAAGAAAAGTGCATGTTGCCAATATTACTTGGCTTTACTAGAGAGATGCCTTGAAAGAGCCTGAATGGAATGGAGTCTTGTCATTCCATACAACAGCATTGTGTTTTGAACACTTACAGCTCAACTTTTCAGTTTCATCCTTTTTTGAGTGGGTAGTATTTTGAAGCAAAAAAAAAAAAACCTGAAAAAAACACAATGATGCAGACGAGGCAGATTTTTTGTTTGCTTGTTTGTTTTTAAAATGATTGTCAAAATATTCAGAACAGTGTAAAAGGGTTCCCTAAATTGCGCATTCACAGGATGGTTCCTACTCAAAAGCAGGAAATAACTGCTCATAAGTGTTTATGCAGTAAAATGCATAATGATCTATCATTCTGATATTTTATTTATTAATTTAATATTTACATGTTCTAAAAAATAAATTGACCTATCTAAGGTAGAAATCAATCGTTTATTTGGTTGGTTGGTTGGTTGGTTTTGGTGTTGTTTTTTTTTTTCCTAGACATGCTTATGAATCAAGATATTCAAAGATTTTCTCAGAGCTTAAGTAGGATATGCAGGAATCTCTTAGAAACTAAAGAGATACAGTAAAATGAAAATGTAGTATTTTTGTTATGTGTGATTTTCATGCATTTGTTCACACGGGTACTTTTCATCAAAAAAATATTTATAGGTCTTAACTAACTAAACAGAAACACACCCAGTGATATGTCATTGTGTTAGTTTATCCCAAATATTTGTGATAACTAGGAAAATATGTAGAAAAAATATTATTAGAGTAATGGAGTTTATTTATGACAGATATGAGTTAAAAAATACATTTTATTTATTGAGGAGCCTCGATGTCCTTAGAAAGACATTATCTGCTGTTAATGGATACAGTGGAAAGTGTTCTAGAATAAGAAAATATAAATATTTTTACTCTTAGAGTGTTTTATCTGTCTTCTGCATATGGAATATTGCTTTCCTAACACTGTATTCTCTGGTGCATTAAGTAGTTTGCTATTTCCAAGTAATTTCCAATTTCTCTGTTCTGGGGAGTGGCACAGATACATCAAATGAAAACAAAATGTTTCATTTTGTTTGTTTCTTAATTTTGTCTCTGTGCTTTTTTCCCTGCTGCATTTATTGTTCAACTCTTCCCACAAATACCAAATCACAAGAGAAGGGTTTTTTTATACTTTACTTGTTTGTTTAGTCATTATTTATTCTAGCTAAAGGTGTTTCTTCTTAGTATGCACCAGCTAGAGCTGAATTTATTTTTTTTTTATGCATATCTGTATGCTGCCCTTCTGCTAGCTATTTCTCTGGCTTCATCGTCCCACTGAAAGATCAAAAGCAAAATTTTATATGCAAAGAGGGTGATTCAGAAACATGTTTATCTCACCTCAAGATCACGTCTACCTACTAAAAGAGGAAGACACTGGATCGAAATCTACTATTTTAACCTGTTCACACACCACCATTCTGAGAAGAAAAAATAACTATTTTTCTTTCTTATTTCTGAAAATTCATTATTGTTTTCCTGGTGTTCATGAAAAATGAACCGACATTTAGAAGAACAATATATCATAAACCCAAAATATGAGTCCTGAGTGCTGATGAACAGTGAAGAGCCCATCCAAGCATACTGAAGATTGCATATTTCCATATCCAGGGCTTACATTTTTCTACATTAAGCTTCATCTACAGTTCTACCACTAAGGCTGTGCAACTGGCCTTCACCTTTAGCACTCTGTAGTATCTGCTAGCACCAACAAGCTTTGTCATCTGACTATTTCTTTGATATTGAGCAAAGAATCTCCAGGGCATACTCCTGTTGCCTTCACTTAAAAAAAAAAAAAAA